>JAFBJY010000674.1:0-10903 GCA_016801885.1 Toxotes chatareus | reverse complement strand
TCTCTGGACTCTGACATTTTGGCAAACTATAGAACTATATCCAATCTCCCCTTTAATTCTAAAATTCTTGAAAAGGCTGTTGCAACTCAGTTGTGTGACCATCTACATAGGAACGGTTTGTTTGTTTTTCAGTCAGGATTTAGAGTTCATCATAGCACAGAGACAGCACTGGTGAAAGTTACCAACGACCTTCTTATAGCATCAGATAATGGACTCGTCTCTATACTTGTCCTGCTAGACCTTAGTGCTGCATTTGACACCATTGATCATAATATCCTATTGGATAGATTGGAACATGTTATTGGGATTAAAGGAACAGCACTAGGCTGGTTTAAATCATATCTATCAGATAGATACCAGTTTGTTCATGTTAATGATGATCCCTCCATATATACCAGAGTAAGTCATAGAGTTCCACAGGGTTCTGTGCTTGGACTGATACTGTTCACCTTATACATGCTTCCCCTAGGCAATATTATCAGGAAGCATGGAATAAATTTCCATTGCTATGCGGATGATACCCAGCTATATTTATCTATGAAACCGGACGGAACAGATCAGTTAACCATACTTCAGGCATGTCTTAAAGACATAAAGGCCTGGATGACCTGTAACTTTCTTCTTCTGAATTCAGACAAAACTGAGGTTATTTTGTTTGGTCCCAAACACCTCAGAAACAGTTTATCTAATCATATAGTTACTCTGGATGGCATTAATTTAGCCTCCAGTACGACTGTGAGGAACCTTGGAGTTATTTTTGATCAGGATCTGTCCTTTAACTCACATATAAAACAAGTCTCTAGGACCGCCTTCTTTCACCTGCATAATATCAGTAAGATTAGGAACATTCTGTCGCAGAGTGATGCTGAAAAATTAGTCCATGCTTTTGTTACTTCTAGGCTGGACTACTGTAATTCCCTATTATCAGGATGTCCAGTTAACTCTCTAAAAAGCATCCAGCTGATCCAAAATGCTGCAGCGAGAGTACTGACTGGAATTAGCAAGAGAGATCATATTACTCCTGTACTAACTTCTCTTCATTGGCTTCCTGTAAAATCCAGAATTGATTTTAAAATCCTTCTCCTTACATATAAGGCCCTCAATGGCCAGGCTCCTTCATATCTCAAAGAGCTGATAGTACCATATCATCCTAACAGATTGCTTCGTTCCCAGAATGCAGGTTTGCTTATGGTTCCCAAAATCTCTAAAAGTAGAATGGGAGGCCGAGCCTTTAGCTATCAGGCCCCTCTCCTATGGAACCAACTGCCAGTTTGGGTTCGGGAAGCAGACACCCTCTCTAATTTTAAAACTAAGCTTAAAACCTTCTTGTTTGATAAAGCTTATAATTAGTTGTAGTTACAGTCCTAGTTATTAAACTTATAGTTAGTCACAATTATCTCTATAGACACTGTTACAGTTAAGGATATAGCCCTTAGTAGGGCTGGCTCAGGCAACTGAATCATCCCCTAGTTATGCTGCTATAGGCCTAGGCTGCTGGGGGACATCCATGATTTACTGTGCACTTCTTCTTCTTTCTCTTTCTCTCCTCAGACCCACTCTCAAATTTATTAGCCTTTATTACATGTCATTAACTCTGTGTCCTCTCTGTCCCGTAGTCCTGTGTTTGTTTCTCTCTGGTCTCTCTTTCTCTGTACCTTACTGCAGGTACCTCTGGCTCCGGAGCTGCATGTCCTATGGTCCTGGCTCCACCCACCTGCTGCTGTTTATTGTTTACAATGATCGATTTCTAACATGTTTAATGTTCCGTTCTGCTACAGATAAATATTGGATTAATATTCTTTGCAAACTGTAATGTAAATAATTACCAGTCATGACAGCTTTTTGCCTCCGTGCTCTGTTTCATAATTCTAATCTGCTGAGCACACATTATCCAATAACTGTTCACTAACTGTAATGTAAATACTGACCCACATTGTCTGTATTATGCTGCATGTCTTTCTCCCCCTCTCCTCCATTCCTAGCTGTCCTATCTTCCTCCTTTTCCTCCTTTCACCCAGCCCGGCCATCGGCAGGAGGGTCCCCCATCTGAGCCAGGTTCTGCTCAAGGTTTCTTCCTGTTAAAGGGAGTTTTCCTTGCCACTGTCGCCTTAAGTGCTTGCTCTGGGGTCAGGCTCTGGGTCTCTGTAAAGCGCTTTGAGACAATTTTGATTGTGGAAGGCGCTATATAAATAAAATTGAATTGAATTTAATTGAATCTTGGAGGATATTTCCGCAATGTCTCCTTCAAGGTCTCCAGTTGCTTTGCTCAGTGCACTTTTAGATGGTCTGGGCTTTAAGCATTGGGCCCACTGCGTGGATTAACTACTTGCGGTGAGATTCTGGCAGTGGCCATAATACTTTCCTATCCAGGTTTTAATGGTCCATACTTAGAAACGTGGAAGTCACATTCCACCTTGATCTGTAGCCCCTCAACTGTGCTTAGAACAAGCGCTAAACCTCCACAATGGTTCAGGTACTTATTGCGGCATTAACCCACTCAGCATCAGCGACAAGGTTGGTAGATCTGCCTTCAAACACAAGAAACTTCCATGGTTTCCTGACAAGGCAATCGACAACCTGCAGCACGTGCTTCTGGTCACCGGGCATTCTTTTCAAACCACGTCCTTCTGTATCAAACTAGACATGTTATATACGTGCAGATTAAGGCAAACTATGGCATCTAATTGAAGAAGTCTCACTAACTCAAAGTAACTCAAATAAACATATTATTCAAGTCAACGCATAACACTGCTTTAAAAAAAAAGTGAAGAAAAAATCTTTTTGAAATAATAATCGATTACATAACATTATTAATACATTTACCATTAATAAATGTAAATCATAATCTTAAATTACATTTTTTTTGTATTACCTTCACCCTGTGAAGGCATGTATTCAAGGAGAGAGGTTCTGTTCATGCACATCAGGAATGGTGAATGTTGACTGCTGAGGAAGAAGGTGTGAACAAAGTGATACGAACAATTGCACAAAATACAAACAACTTTTAATGAAAGATAGAATGTGTCCAATCTGAAGAAATTTGCTATGTTTTTAACAACTTTACCTTCATCTCTTTTCTTTGGCGATGGAAGGGGCTTTGGGTCAGGTGAAACATATACACCTCTCCTCCTCTGCTTCTTCTGTTTCCACCGTTCCCCCCATCTACCCTATGAGTCTGGATAATAATAAAAAGTACTCTTGATAATATAGATGCTATATAATAAATTTCCACTGTCTGATTATAAAAACCTGCTTTAATAAGAGTCTGCGGTATTACTGATATGTTGTTAATGCGTGTGACAACTTTTTTGGTTGCGTTTACGTTAAGCGTATTAGTAGTTCTAGACTTAAAATGGTTCAGATGCACATTAAGACTAACACATTAATATGTTTTTAAAATATGTTTTATGTATATGTATATGTTCATCTTTCGCTTTAAATGGAAACTCTTGCTTTTAATAAAATTATATTCCATCATGGGTTCTTATTCATACACTTGCTTTTTATTTTCTGAGAGTCTTGGTAATCTCTTAATAGTGCACTGTGCATGACCTTGTATGTCTGTACAAAAGTCATCCAGTCTAATTATGCCTCTTCTGTTGAAACCCTAATCTTTTTTAGGTCCATTTGGCTCTTCTCTCGTACTGCCTGGTTTTATTGTCATGGTGTAATTCTGTTCCAATAATGTCCGTTAGTGAAATTAAGTAATGAGTATTGATATGATGCTGCATAATTTCCACTGAGGGTGTATATATAAATCATGTTGAGTAGCCATTAGCATGCTATATCTTCAAAGTGGTGGTTGACTTGGCCCTAGACACATTTGCACCGCAATATGCCGATGTCTGGGAAACTCTCTGGAATGCAGCTTTGTTAGCTTTCATGAAACTAGCCTCTTCCATAGGCGATCCAAGGTCCCCCTAAGTCAAAATCTCACAACATTAATAAACTAAAAAAAAAAAATACATGCTTTAAAAGAAAATCCCAACTCACCCAGCAGTAAGCCTGACCACAGCACAGCCTGCAACAGGGAGGAAAGTATTTTAGCAGCTTGGGGATAAAGTTGGGACAGAAGTAGTTGTTTGGCTCACCAACTTCATCCAATGCAGGGATCCCTAGATCACACTCAAAAAGTGGTCATCAAAAAATGGTGTGAGGCCCAAATCACTCTGTAAATGCTAGAATCTGCATTCATGCCATTAAAAATGTTGCTTACAATGCAATGTATGTATGTGTCCCATGCTATTGTGCCTTTCTTTATTTGATGGATTAATATTCTGTGTGCATGGGTATTTCCTTTTGAAAGAGAAATGTTCATTTGTGTCTCATCTTGCCTCAACAAGTACCAACGCATCTGTGGTTTTACATTTCCCCAAATGATGACCTACCACAAACTCTTCGGCAACACCTGGGTCTTCAATTGTCTAGTTTGTGCAGCTGCTGTCAAGAAGCACTTACAGGGGTTTTGAAAATGTTTCTCAGCATTTTCACCACTGCATAGGCTTGACAGCCTTTACAATGCTTACCAATCAACACTTCATCAGATGATTCTTTCAGAGTTGTTATGCTGGGTCATCAACTTAAAGATGTGCATGCAGAGTTTATAATTATTATTGGGAGCATAATGAGGAGGACAGGAAAATACAGAATTAATCTCATCAACATGCTTACTATATTTTAATATGACAAAATAGTATGCACTAAAACACATCTGCTCCACTGTTTTTACCTTGGGGTCCTTGGCATTCTTCATCCACAGACTCAGGCACCTATGAAGGATAGGCAATGCAAGTGCATGCTTTCCTTGTCACGTCTGTCTAATAAAGGAAGCCTGTACCAACCAGTTCATTTGAAGCTAAGGCCACATGGAGTTCTGTGCAGTTGGTTGCATTAAAACTGCAGAGCCATCACAAATGCTTACATAATAGCTCTTTTTGAACCTTTGGGCCCGTACTGTTTAATACAGTCAGTAGCCCAGAAAGATGCAAGAAAAGAATGACACTGATGCAGTGAATTGTGTTCTGGAGGTAACATAAGTGGCAACTGGAAGGAGAGCATCAGCGGCGGGATTTCTTGCTACAAAGTTAAGTGAATGTAAAAAGGAAGGTGTACTCTCCCCTTTTTACCTTCTACGATTATACTCCCTGTGGCATCAAAATAAGCAATGTCATCTTGGACCTCTGATAAAACACGCGAATGGTCTTCTTAGACCACAGCATGATCCTTTTGGCTGCAGGATGATTTTCTGGATCAGCTGGTCAATCCGTGGCTTGCTCACTCTTTTATGCATCAGTTACGGGCGAGGCATGTCATTGATGTCTAGCCTTTTCTTCTTTCTCTCTTGCCCCCAGGACAGCGTCTTTAGGAGCAACAGTTAGAAAGGACCTCATCTCTGGTCCCCAGGCTGCAGGATGATCTCCCTCCTAATTTATCCAAACTCTCAAATATAGAGTTCTTGGGAGTTTAAGCAGCTGATTGTATTAAACTGTGGGTTGTCTGTCTCATCTGCTCTGATGAGCCTCCTTTTAGCTACTGCTTACTATGACATACAATGTCCCCCCTGAAAAGTGACAACTTGTGTGCTTGAGGAGGACTCACTGTCATGCTTCTGAAATGCCTGTACCACACAGCAGTCGTCCAGCAGCTGTGATCATGAGTACAGGTAAAAATATCACGTGCTTTGGATCAAGGCCAAAGCGTCTTCACAGTGTTCCCTCTTGAACCTGAAACTGCAGTGAGGATTGACACTTCTAGGCGCAGCGGCTATGTTGATCCATTAGAAACTTCTGAATTGCCGTTTGTGGTTGAAGGTTTGTCTCAGTTCGCGTAATCCTTGGGTGGAATAAAAAAAAACTTATGGTTCCTCAGGCAACTTGTGTGTGAAAGAAATCCTGAGTGAAGGCATCCTCACTTAGAGATGATCTACAGGTACTGATGTGTTCGAATACACGCCATCTGTGCTGTCCTATCTTCACTTTTGCACTGATGCTGTCTTACCCACAAAGACAGTCATGGTTTTTCCTAAACAGAAGCCATGGGGGACAGCACAGTGCGGACCCTGCTAAAAGCCCGGATGCAGCCTATAGGTCAGGAGATGGGCTGGCTTACAGCAGGGCCCGGACAGAACTGAAAAAGTGCATCCAGGTGGCAAAACACAGGTACAAGCAGCGCACTGAGGAGCACTTCAATGACAACAACCCACACAACATGTGGAAAGGTATCAGGACCATCACGGATTACAAGCGCAGCGCACCAGCAGGTCAGCCATGAATCAATTCAATTTATTTATATAGCGCCTTCCACAATCAAAATTGTCTCAAAGCGCTTACAGAGACCCAGAGCCTGACCCCAGAGCAAGCACTTAAGGCGACAGTGGCAAGGAAAACTCCCTTTAACAGGAAGAAACCTTGAGCAGAACCTGGCTCAGATGGGGACCCTCCTGCCGATGGCCGGGCTGGGTGAAAGGAGGAAAAGGAGGAAGATAGGACAGCTAGGAATGGAGGAGAGGGGAGAAAGACATGCAGCATAATACAGACAATGTGGGTCAGTATTTACATTACAGTTAGTGAACAGTTATTGGATAATGTGTGCTCAGCAGATTAGAATTATGAAACAGAGCACGGAGGCAAAAAGCTGTCATGACTGGTAATTATTTACATTACAGTTTGCAAAGAATATTAATCAAATATTTATCTGTAGCAGAACGGAACATTAAACATGTTAGAAATAGATCATTGTAAACAATAAACAGCAGCAGGTGGGTGGAGCCAGGACCATAGGACATGCAGCTCCGAGCCAGAGGTACCTGCAGTAAGGTACAGAGAAAGAGAGACCAGAGAGAAACAAACACAGGACTACGGGACAGAGAGGACACAGAGTTAATGACATGTAATAAAGGCTAATAGATTTGAGAGTGGGTCTGAGGAGAGAAAGAGAAAGAAGAAGAAGTGCAGTAAATCATGGATGTCCCCAGCAGCCTAGGCCTATAGCAGCATAACTAGGGATGATTCAGTTGCCTGAGCCAGCCCTACTAAGGGCTATATCCTTAACTGTAACAGTGTCTATAGAGATAATTGTGACTAACTATAAGTTTAATAAATAACTAGGACTGTAACTACAACTAATTATGTTTTATCAAACAAGAAGGTTTTAAGCTTCGCTTTTAAAATTAGAGAGGGTGTCTGCTTCCCTAACCCAAACTGGCAGTTGGTTCCATAGGAGAGGGGCCTGATAGCTAAAGGCTCGGCCTCCCATTCTACTTTTTAGAGATTTTGGGAACCATAAGCAAACCTGCATTCTGGGAACGAAGCAATCTGTTAGGATGATATGGTACTATCAGCTCTTTGAGATATGAAGGAGCCTGGCCATTGAGGGCCTTATATGTAAGGAGAAGGATTTTAAAATCAATTCTGGATTTTACAGGAAGCCAATGAAGAGAAGTTAGTACAGGAGTAATGTGATCTCTCTTGCTAATTCCAGTCAGTACTCTCGCTGCAGCATTTTGGATCAGCTGGATGCTTTTTAGAGAGTTAACTGGACATCCTGATAATAGGGAATTACAGTAGTCCAGCCTAGAAGTAACAAAAGCATGGACTAATTTTTCAGCATCACTCAAGTACAGAATGTTCCTAATCTTACTGATATTGCACAGGTGAAAGAAGGCGGTCCTAGAGACTTGTTTTATATGTGAGTTAAAGGACAGATCCTGATCAAAATAACTCCAAGGTTCCTCACAGTCGTACTGGAGGCTAAATTAATGCCATCCAGAGTAACTATATGATTAGATAAACTGTTTCTGAGGTGTTTGGGACCAAACAAAATAACCTCAGTTTTGTCTGAATTCAGAAGAAGAAAGTTACAGGTCATCCAGGCCTTTATGTCTTTAAGACATGCCTGAAGTATGGTTAACTGATCTGTTTCGCCTGGTTTCATAGATAAATATAGCTGGGTATCATCCGCATAGCAATGGAATTTATTCCATGCTTCCTGATAATATTGCCTAGGGAAGCATGTATAAGGTGAACAGTATCGTCCAAGCACAGAACCCTGTGGAACTCCATGACTTACTCTGGTATATATGGAGGGATCATCATTAACATGGACAAACTGGTATCTATCTGATAGATATGATTTAAACCAGCCTAGTGCTGTTCCTTTAATCCCAATAACATGTTCCAATCTATCCAATAGGATATTATGATCAATGGTGTCAAATGCAGCACTAAGATCTAGCAGGACAAGTATAGAGACGAGTCCATTATCTGATGCTATAAGAAGGTCGTTGGTAACTTTCACCAGTGCTGTCTCTGTGCTATGATGAACTCTAAATCCTGACTGAAAAACTTCAAACAAACCGCTCCTGTGTAGATGGTCGCACAACTGAGTTGCAACAGCCTTTTCAAGAATTTTAGAATTAAAAAGCCTGTGGGACATATCCTGTAACCAACGAGAGATTTATCTGATCTAATATGTGAGTGCCAATCAAAGGCAAACACATCTTTAAGAAGTTCTGGTCGATAGGATCCAAAAGACATGTTGATGATTTAGATTTAGAAACTACAAGTCAATTCAGCTAGATCTATGGTTAAGCAAGTACTCTTCTAACTTATGAAAACATTTTAAATAGAAACAATGATTGGCGCTTTTATAGTTTTTTGTGAATCGCCAACAAAAATTCTTACCATGTTCGTATTTTTACAACTGTTATTTTGAACTAATGGTATTTTTTATTCTCTCCACATGTTATAACGTGAGAGACTCTTCCACTTTGTTTTTAAAGGACTTCTTCAAGATGAGAACAATTTGCGCTAGCAACTGGCAAAGGAGGACTTTCGGGACTATGGAAGTGGAAAGGCGAACCATGCACCATCCCGCTTCAGCGTGGACGATGGCAATTTGTGGGAGTCATTGTCTGCTTCAATGGAACTCTGTTTTGCTTGAACTACCTTTACATTTGTATTGTTTGTTAATGTTGTCTGTATCAAAATTCTACTTGAATCCAGCTTCTGCTTATTAGTTCAGTGTCTTGACTTGATTTTGTATAGTTTTTGCACTGTTGTACATTGATGTTTTTCGTCTTTGAATATAATACAATACTTGTAGTAATGTTATTGTAGTGTAGTATTAGTATTTCAGTGCATCTATACTGAAAACAAACTTATTCCGATTGAAATCTGAAACACAGATTTTAAATATTGGGCTCATATATGTAACAATTATGATATCTTCATGTATTTTCATCTATATTACTTGAGCAGGCTTCAGAGATATTCTTTCTTGGCTTGTAATTTACTTAAAATGCAAATAACAGTGCAGCACAGATGACCTTTTTCAATATATGTATTTGCCAGATGGCAAGGCAGTGATGGATGCCTTTTCTCATTGCCTGTACTGTCCTTTGGGACATCCAGGAAAGAGATGGTTTGTGAGTGGAGAAGTTGGCTTTATTCATACTTAATGGTTCAGGTTTGTAAGTCTCTTTTTTCTTATGTTATATAATGTATAAAGCTCATCAGTAGTTGTTAGGAGACTAACTTGCAATAATTAATTCACTATTAATTGAATACAATCAAATACTTGAAACAGTCCCAAAAGTTTGTGCACCACAGAAAAAGTCAACTCAGATTGTGAATATTCAACAGAATGCATTTATTCAAAAGCCAGTGTATCCTCTCAAGATCTTTAATTACTGCCTCAGCCTGTCGGGGCATAGAATGCACTAAAGTTCTTTTAGAATGGAAGGCTCAATGTTGCCCCACCTCATATGTTGCAGCTCTGCATTGAGCTAATCTATAGTGGTAGGGGTAGTGAGGAAGACCCACTGTTCAGGATATCCTAGCAGTTCTCAGTCGGGTTGAGGTCCGGGAGTTGGGTGGCCATTCCTCTTTGTGCAGAAAGCCAGAAGCTGCCCAGAACACTGAGTTGTACAAGCAGTATGTGAGGGGCACCACCTTGCATGAAGCCCGATTTCTTCTTTTCTGGTGAGTATGGGGAAGCACCACTGGCTGGAGGATGTTCTTAGCATAATATGCAGCGATTTATGGTGAGGTGCCTCTGGGGTGCAACATGCAACTCAGTCAGCCCGGAAGATGGCATCGCCCCAGACCATGAAATGGAGCTGAACTTGACCTTTTCAGAAGGTGGTATTTCCATTCCATTGTCAGTGTAAATGCGGTCAGATTTTCGCTGTTGGGAGTTGGAAATAAGTAGAGGGGTACTTATCAGAGAAAACCAGTTTTCCCGGTCTCTTGGGGTCATTTTAGTTGCACTTCTTGCAAAAGCAAGCCACTTGTCCTTTTTGCAGTTTGGTAAGGCGAGGAACTGTGTCTTCTGTATGCTCTCAGATCCAGTTTCTCAGTCAGAAATGATGGATAGTAATTTTAAGAGACTGCTTCTCAAAGATTTTTCAGTCTTTTGACTGAGTCTGTGGCAGGGTTGGTGTCTCTTTTCCTTGGCCTTGTGGATGAGGTCCTTGGCCTTCGAACTCAGAACCGAGGGGCTTACCTGCACGGGGCATGTCTTCACGGAGCTCACAACTCTGGTATTCTGTCACCACTTTTCTTCACCCATCGTCATGCTTCTGCCAAGGTCCTGAGCTACCTCTCAAGTTTTCCCTGCACAAGGCAGGGCAGGGAAAGGTCAATCAGAGGTTTTGTTGAGCACAGACTTGAGGAAAAAGTCTTTCCAGATTTTTGTTTGGCCATCGTGGCAATGTACTACCAAAAAGGTTCTTCAGTGACATGCTTCATGGTCAACCAAGAAGTTTATAGGCCTATTCACAAACAGATGAACTAATTAAACAACCTCACAACACTGGCTGACCAGGTGCAATCCATTTTGGGAGATGAACGGACAAATATAAGTTGCCCATTGGGGTGCACAAACTTTTGGGACACGTGTGTAT
>JAFBJY010000673.1:0-10917 GCA_016801885.1 Toxotes chatareus | reverse complement strand
CCCTCTGTCCACATGCACATATGCAACTCTGCAAGCGAAGTTTGGAAGGATGCCCATGCAAGCACTCCTCCGAACTGGTGCCATCAACAAACATGCCGGGCCCAGCAGGACACAGGACTCCAGCCCTTGACTCTAGTTTACGCCCTAATTAAAAAAGGTCAACCAAAGAAAAAGGTGGACTTCCAAAAACTGGCTCCTAAAAAACAAACGTAAATAAACGAGCTATTTACCTGATCAGTCGGTCAGAATGGAGTCGGACGAGGAGCAGCAGGAGCTTGAGCCGCAGCTGGCAAAACAGAGCCGGGACAGGAATGCGTTGGCCAAGACAGAAACGAATACGTAACGCCGTTACATGTATTCCGTTAGTCCCCAACACTGTCCATACGACTGAAGTGGAGTTCTTTTTGGGGACCAACTCCAAGCTTTGACTTCCGTTGTCGGCCATGGCTACCCGCTATACCTTGACTAAAACAGCGAGACTAGTAAAAAAAAAATCAGCACTGCTCATACTTCGCCGTGATTGGTTGGTCATGTTCACGTGAAGCGGGCTGTTAGTTGCCCAAGGAAAAAAAAAAAAAGTGCGTCTGTGCACAAGCGTGAGAGCTGCAATTAATAGAATGTGCCCTAGAGACGATAATACGATCTCTCTCCTCTGGCAGATCGTCACTTAGAACACTTTCTAATCCTTCACGATCTAATATCGCCATATCGCACACCCTTGTAACAGAATTTCCCCCCTGAGGGATGAATAAAGTCTATCCATCTCTATCTATCCCATAAACCAACAGTGTGGTCCTGCAAGTCTTTGCTCCTTAACACATTTAACTGAAGGTTTCATTGAAGTCAACAGACATTTTGCCCATGACAAAGACTGAAATGAAGTGAAACTGAAGGAATAATTCTTGAGTCTGAGATAAGAAAAAATCACAATATGGAATAACTAACTAGCTTCTAAATCTCATTCGTTTCCAAGATGAATAGATTCAAGTTCTGGATGAAGATAAACCAGGTTCAAGTTGTGGATTAAAAAGATATAAGATCTACAAGCAGTAACAGACAGTGAACTGACCTCAGAGTCTCCAGTCTACAGTGTGGACTCTCGAAAACCACACAGCAGCTTCAATCCTGAATCCTGCACCTGGGTTGTAGCTCAAGGCTGGGGTCCAGGTGTCTCAGACTAGAGACTGGGAGCTGAGGAACTGAGGACAGGCTTCACAGCTTCTCTCTGAGAGGTTACAGCTGCTCAGTCTGAAGAGGAAACAATGAAGAAAAAGTCAAATAACATTTGTGTTGAAAGGACAATCAAAGAACAAAACTCTCAGTTTGCTCACAGCAAACTAACAGACCACTACATTTTGACCAAACATCAAACACAGATTTGTTGAGTGAAGCAGAAATATCAGCTCTTTATCCACCTGCTAACCAATGAGGAGTTTCTACGTTGATGATCATCTTCATTGGCTCTGATTCGAATCCTTTCTATTTATTCTCAACAAGTTGGAACATGACAGTTAAATATGATACAATCAGTAATAAAACAAGACATGTACAGTCGAGGCCGTGTAAGTATTTTGGACAGTTAGACATTCAATTCAATTCAATTCAATCTTATTCATATAGCTCCTTCCACAATCAAAATTGTCTCAATAGCTTTACAGAGACCCAGAGCCTGACCCCCAGAGCAAGCACTTAAAGGCGACAGTGGCAAGAAAAAACTCCTTTGACATGATATGTTATTTGAGATCCTCAGCACATTCAATTCAAAATATAATAATGGATACTACAGTCAATGACTGCAAAGGATTTTACTCTAAATATTAAATCTGATGAGTTTGTTTCATGTGTATTTGTCCAGTTATTTTTGAACCACTAAAAGGGCTGAATCTCCCACACAGTTCTTTCTATACTGATGTCAACCTGCTCAGAATTAAAGCTGAGACTGGCTCTTTAATGTAGGATCCATTATTTTAATTCAAGATTCAATGTGATTAAACTCCAGAGCTCAGAGATGATGATAAGAAATTAAAGAAGAGGAATTTATTTTCCCTCCTGCTGAATAAAATAGCAGAGTCTTTATATAATGATGAATAAATCCAACTATCTATAGACTTACAGAGCTGTGTTAGAGGCTTTGACAGCTGGCAGCAGCTTCAGAAGAGCCTCCTCTGAAGCAGAGTATTTCTTCAGGTCAAACACGTCCAGCTCTTTTCTGATGACAGTAAGATGAAGACCAGAGCTGACCATTGAGCAGGAGACAGTTCATCTGTGGAGGCGTCCTGAACTCAGGGACTGTTGGATCTGCTCCACTAGGAACGATCATTCAGTTCATTCAGACAGTGGAACAGGTTGATGCTTTGCTCTGCAGAGGGGAGTCTCTTCAATCTTCTTCTTGATGTACTGGACTGTTTCCTGGCCATTGGTCTGTGAGCCATTTCCTGTGTGTGTCAGCAGACCTCGTAGGAGAGAGTCTGATTGGTCTGCAGTGAAAGACCCAGAAGGAAGCGGAGGAACAAGTCAGGTGTCCATTTGGACTCTGTAAGGCCTTGTCCACAGCCCTCTGGAGTGAGCTGTGTTGGATCAGGTTTGTCTCTGGACAGTTCAGAACTGTTGGAGGTTGATTGTTCTTCTGACAGTAGATTGACTCCAGAGTTGATGAAGGTCAGATGGACATGAAGAGCAGCCAGAAACTCCTGAAGACTCAGATGGATGAAGCAGAACACCTTGTCCTGGTACAGTCCTCTCTCCTCTTTAAAGACCTGTGTGGAACACTCCTGAGTACACTGAGGCTGCTCTGATATCGATGCCACACTCTGTCAGGTCTGATTCATAGAAGATCAGGTTTCCTTTCTGCAGCTGCTCAAAAGCCAGCTTTCCCAGAGACTCAATCATCTTCCTGGTCTCTGGACTCCAGTGTGGATCTGTCTCAGCTCCTCCATCATACTTCTAACGTTCTTCAGTTTGGACTGAACCACCCCAGGAAGTGGATGTACATCTCAGTCAGGGTCTTGGGCAGCTGTCCTCCCTCTCTGGTTTTCAACACATCCTCCAGAACTTGTAGCAGTGATCCAGCAGAAGACCGGGATGTGGTACATGATGTGGAGGCTTCGTGAAGTCTTGATGTGGGAATGATCCTTCTGACCTGCTCCTCCTCTCTCTGAACCTCTTCCTGAAGTACTCCTCCTTCTGTGGGTCAGTGAACCTCTGACCTCTGTCACCATGTCAACACACCTCAGGAGGAATCTGATTGGCTGCTGCAGGTCGTGTGGTTATCCAGAGGCAAGCAGAGGGAAGCAGTTTCCCCCTGATGAGGTTTGTCAGCAGCACATCCACTGAGGTGGACTCTGTAACATCAGTCAGGATCTCAGTGTTGTGAAGTCCAGATGAAGTCGACACTCATCCAGACCCGTCAAAGATGAACAGAACCTGGACCTCTTCAAACCTGCAGAGTCCTTAGCTTGCTTTGGTTTCAGTAAAGAAGTGATGAACAAAGTTCCACCAAGCTGAACTTCTTCTCTCTTCAGCACATTCCAGCTCTCTGAACGTGAATGGAAATGTGAAGTGTATGTCCTGGTTGGCTTTGTCTTCAGCCCAGTCCAGAGTCAACTTCTATGTGTTAAGACTGTTTTCCCAATACCAGCCACTCCCTTGTCATCACTGTTCTGATTGGTCCATCTCTTCCAGGTGAGGTTTAAAAGATGTCTTCTTGTCTGATGCTTGTTTCTGGTCTGGCTGGTTTCCTGGATGCTGTTTCAATCTGTCTGACCTCATGTTCATCATTGACCTCTCCAGTCCCTCCCCTCTGTGATGCCTGTGTAGCTCTGTGTAGATCTGATTCAGAAGGGTTGGGTTTTCCTGCTTTAGAGATCCCCTCAAACACACAGTGGAACTTCTTCAGAGTAGATTTAAGTTTTCACGTTGACAAACTGCAGCAACATGTCCTGGAATGAACAAACAAGAAACAACATCAATGACTGATTCATAAAGAAAACATGACATGTTCATCCCCCTAAGAACACACATGAACATATTTCCCTCCATTTCTGAGAGGACGTTAGTAAATGTCCCATTTGTCCATCATGTTGAATCTTTAGAGAAATCCCTCTTACTGTTGTGCAGACAGTCAGCCAACTCCTCCTGCTTCATTCTCCCCAGGAGAGTTCACTAGTGACCTTTCACAAAAGCTTCTCTGCTACTCCTCCTCTGCTCTTCATCCTCAACGTCCAACACCTCATCACATCCCTCCCTCTGACTCTCTGGAGCATTCTGGGTAATCTGGGTCCACAGCCTTCTGGATCTTCTTCAGCTCCTTCTTCACAAAAGTGATAAACAAGCTCTCCGGCAGCTGGAACAAGAAACCTATATAGAATGACTTATAATCAAAGAAGTAAAACCATGGAGCCAAACATTGGATCCATGTTGGTTACAATTGACAATCCACTGCTCTAAAAAGTGCAGCATGGAGATTATTGTCATCAATAAACAGAAGATGTCAAAAGTAGTTGTTGTCCATGTACAGACCTGCAAATATGGAGTCAGAACCCAAATTTGATGCTGGGCAGCAGATCTGAGAACTGGGAACCTCTGGAGCTCTCCTGGTCCCACTCTGTGGAGGAATCATGAAGAATTAGCTCACATTATGTTTGCAGCATCTGTGAATGTTTTTGTACTTTAAAACAATAAACAACAGCTGCTTTTATGTTCTGTGGTGACTGTCTGATTAAAGCAAACACTACTGTGCTTGTGACATTCTCAAATGAGAGGAAACAAGCAATCAGTTCTGTACCTCAGGACCTAGAGTCATCCAATGACAAGTCCACCTTTTAAAATGATGAGTTTAAGGAGGACTCACACTGGGTTTGACAGAAGTCCCACCTCTGCTACAGTGACACTAACACAAACACTGGAACTGGATAGGTGCTGAGTTACAGGGAGTTTTAGTTCTGATCTGAATGACACACTAGAAGAACATAAGAGGTACTTTTCTTGAAAAGAGAAACATCAACTTTGCCACTAAAGCTCTGTGTTTCAGCCTGATCATGTTCATATACTGTGTCATTCATGAAGCCTGAGACCGCTTAATCACTTCATCTTTCATAGAAAGACCAGTTATACAGGACAGCTGTCTGATACATTTTAAACTCAGCTGCAGCTCACTTTTTTGCAACAGAGGAGTATTGTCCTGAAATCAATGAGGGCGACCCATTGACCAGTCACTCTTCATGGACTTTTGTGCTGGGCTCAGTTCCATGTTCCAGGTCCAGGTCCAGCAGAATCTGGTGTGTGCTGCTGCTCTGACCTTCAACACCCAACACACACACAGCACTTTGAGTGTGGAATAATGATGGTACAGTGATGTGAGAGTGCTGAGCTCTGACATGAGGCGAGTCATGGACAGTTAGAGATCCTCATCTCACCTCTGAGCTTTGGTCTGGATCTCATGGTTCCCACACAGACTGCTTTTGGGAGGGCTCTCCCTCTCTGTCCTCACACTGATTCATGATGCTGAATTCACATCCACATCAAGCTCACACACTTTCTACCTTCATCTGAGAGTAAAAACACAAATCATTCATCTGCCCATCAACTGAAATCCTCCTCTCCATCATTTGTCCTGTAAAATATCAGCTGCTCCTCCTCCACTGATTGGCTCTTCTTTTCCTCTTTCATATCAGTGTCAATTGGAATGTGCAGTCAGACAGCAGTGTGAGGCAGAGGAAGCTGCCATCAGCTGCTGTGTACTGCCTTTAATCAGTCCACTAGATGGGGTCCTTATGAAGCTGCAGTGAAGGGGCGAGCATTTCCATTCACTGGACACACAGACGAACTGAGATCCACTGGTTTCATTCTGACACAATCTAAAAAAATCCTGTACTTTCTAATTTCACTTGAGTAAAATTCCACAGGTGTAATCAGTAAAATATATCAACTGTCAAAAGTCAAAGTGCTGATCATGCAAGAACAGGACTCTATTTGGTTTTTATTTAAAATCTTAATCTGAAAAATAACTGTAGCTGTGCGAATAAATGTAGTAAAACAGTGAAATATTTCCCTCTGAAAAGTTGTAAAAGTAAAAGCAGAAAATGAAACACTGGAACAGTGCAGCACACAATAACAATACTGAGTTACTGTTCACTACAAAAGTATTAGATTCCATACAACTTATGATCTTTTTCAAAATAAAGACAATCAATTCAATAAAACCTTTAGCCGTCTCTTTCGTTAATCACTGATCATGTAAAATCAGTACAATTTTACATCATCAGGACTTTAACATTTCACTGATCTGCCCCCAAGCTGATATTTCAGTTTGAGACGCACCATCATTCAAACCTCCTGATTTGAAACAAACTCCATCCAATCTGTAAACACTGGTAATAAACCAGTTTATCCAGCTAAATAACCACAAGAACTAGTGACGTCACTGTCAACATTTCTTTCCACAAACTAGAGAAACCCGTGTCCCTTTAATGAAGAACAAATCAAACCAATCAAGAGCCTCCACTTACTCAAGTTATTCACATGAAACTTCATCCCTCTGCAGCCTCTGCTGTCAGTAGGGAAACTCATAGTTCCTTCAGTTAATGCTTCTTTTTCCCTCAAATCACTTTAACTCATGGTGTTTTCGCAGGTGTGTGTGTGTGTCTTGTCGCGTGCGTGCATGCACTTTAGCGACTTATCTGAAACCTGAAACAACACAATAACTCAAGGTCCAATCAATTCAATTCAATTCAATTCAATTTTATTTATATAGCGCCTTCCACAATCAAAATTGTCTCAAAGCGCTTTACAGAGACCCAGAGCCTGACCCCAGAGCAAGCACTTAAAAGCGACAGTGGCAAGAAAAACTCCTTTTAACAGGAAGAAACCTTGAGCAGAACCTGGCTCAGATGGGGACCCTCCTGCCGATGGCGGGCTGGGTGAAAGGGAGGAAAAGGAGGAAGATAGGACAGCTAGGAATGGAGGAGAGGGGAGAAAGACATGCAGCATAATACAGACAATGTGGGTCAGTATTTACATTACAGTTAGTGAACAGTTATTGGATAATGTGTGCTCAGCAGATTAGAATTATGAAACAGAACACGGAGGCAAAAAGCTGTCATGACTGGTAATTATTTACATTACAGTTTGCAAAGAATATTAATCAAATATTTATCTGTAGCAGAACGGAACATTAAACATGTTAGAAATAGATCATTATAAACAATAAACAGCAGCAGGTGGGTGGAGCCAGGACCATAGGACATGCAGCTCCAGAGCCAGAGGTACCTGCAGTAAGGTACAGAAAAAGAGAGACCAGAGAGAAACAAACACAGGACTACAGGACAGAGAGACACAGAGTTAATGACATGTAATAAAGGCTAATAGATTTGAGAGTGGGTCTGAGGAGAGAAAGAAAAGAAGAAGAAGTGCATGATAAATCATGGGATGTCCCCAGCAGCCTAGGCCTATAGCAGCATAACTAGGGGATGATTCAGTTGCCTGAGCCAGCCCTACTAAGGGCTATATCCTTAACTGTAACAGTGTCTATAGAGATAATTGTGACTAACTATAAGTTTAATAAATAACTAGGACTGTAACTACAACTAATTATAAGCTTTATCAAACAAGAAGGTTTTAAGCTTAGTTTTAAAATTAGAGAGGTGTCTGCTTCCCGAACCCAAACTGGCAGTTGGTTCCATAGGAGAGGGGCCTGATAGCTAAAGGCTCGGCCTCCCATTCTACTTTTAGAGATTTTGGGAACCATAAGCAAACCTGCATTCTGGGAGCAAGCAATCTGTTAGGATGATATGGTACTATCAGCTCTTTGAGATATGAAGGAGCCTGGCCATTGAGGGCCTTATATGTAAGGAGAAGGATTTTAAAATCAATTCTGGATTTTACAGGAAGCCAATGAAGAGAAGTTAGTACAGGAGTAATGTGATCTCTCTTGCTAATTCAGTCAGTACTCTCGCTGCAGCATTTTGGATCAGCTGGATGCTTTTAGAGAGTTAACTGGACATCCTGATAATAGGGAATTACAGTAGTCCAGCCTAGAAGTAACAAAAGCATGGACTAATTTTTCAGCATCACTCTGCGACAGAATGTTCCTAATCTTACTGATATTGCTTGGGTGAAAGAAAGGCGGTCCTAGAGACTTGTTTTATATGTGAGTTAAAGGACAGATCCTGATCAAAAATAACTCCAAGGTTCCTCACAGTCGTACTGGAGGCTAAATTAATGCCATCCAGAGTAACTATATGATTAGATAAACTGTTTCTGAGGTGTTTGGGACCAGAATGTTCTCATTCATCCAGGTCATTGTTCTCTCTCTCTCAAATTGAATCGAAGGCAACTGGACTTATATTTGTCTGGGAAGACGTTTCGCCTCTTATCCAAGGGGCTTCATCAGTTCGTATGCCATGGTCTTTCTAGTCTGCACTAGTCTGACAACAAGGTTCATGCTGCATTTTTCACTTTGCATTAAATCAAACTACACATTCTGAATGACTGTAGACCATGACTACACACAACCAGGTCTAGTGTTTTTTTGTATTCTTTTGACAGGCACATTTTTGGCTTGTGCTGAGATGCTAAGAGAGAGAGAGAGGTTAGAGCTACTGCTGTTACAAGGAGGAGAGGAAAACTACAGGAAGAATCCAGATCAAACAGGTTTTCCAGTAAGTCAGTACATATTAGTTTTTTAATGCTGATCATGATTGTGAGATATTCTCATGGTTGCTCAACTTCACTTAACTTTGTTTTTGGTGTGATGCACTGTAGTTTTGTGTTAAAGAAAGGATTTTCTAGGAAGTCTGTACTGTCTGCAACAAGATCCTTTCTAAAAGAAATTCTAATGAAATGATAGACACTAAAATCCACAGTCCCTGTCCTGTGGAAAGAAGTTGACTTCAGAGAGTTGAAAAAGAAGCAAACATGAGAGCTTCAACAGTCTTGAGTAGATCAAGTTTCTCTATCTTCCAGGTATTTTAGTCCAGAAATTCCTCACTCTTTGTGTTTCTACACCTAATGTTTTTCTTTCAAAGCTGTGGGTGGAAGATGGAAACACAGAAATTCTACTGCAAACATTGAACATATTCACTTGATCTTGTTTAACAATGCTGCAGTGAATTTTGGGAGTACTATTTGCTGAGAAATAGGACTGTGGATTTTGTATTTCTCATTTCAGAAATTGTTTAAAGAAGGGATCTCTGGTAGCGGCCAGTATGGACCATGGGAAAAATTAGATCAAACACCAGTTATGCTTTGAATGTGGAAATGGGAATGAGGTATATCTTTTACAAGTGATTTGGGTTTTTTATGCCTTTATTATGGACAGTAGAGAGATAACAGGAAATCGGAGGTGGAGGCAAGAGGCATCCAATGTTTCCAGTGGAAACTGAATTAGGGATGTTGTGGTAGATGTTCAGAAGCTTAGATTGTTACAGAGGTGCCCTGAAAAGTAGCATATTATGGGCTTTTCCATTAGCACATAAGCTGCGATGGCATGCATTTCCATGACAGCCTCACAGGGAGTTAACAGGGTAGCTGTGCCCAAATTGCACTGTGTTGGTCCTGCTGTAGCAGAGCTGACCATTGCCACCCTATGACATTCTCTCACTCCGCTTTGCTGTGTCTGCAGTCAGCTACCCTCCTGTGTGTGTCTATGCTGTAGAGCTAGAGAAAGAAAGCTCTATTCTTAATTCTCTCTGTTTTCAGCTCAACAAGACTTTGCAGCTTCCTACCTGAACACTCTGTGATCTGGGGTTTACTTTCACTCCCTCTGTTCCAGTTTGGACTTTCAGATATCAGCCTTATTTCACTGAAGCTTTTACTGATCATTTTTTCAGCCACATCACAGCTGTTATGTTACTACTAATGCAAAGCTGAAACTTTTGCTGTTTCTTTTAAACTAGGAAAAGGTTGTAAGAAAATGAAATGTGTTTCTCAGTGAGTCAGCATCACTTTATTAGTGGTTCAGATAACAAATCAGTTTGCTGTGCAGTAAAGTGGAAGAAACGCACGCAGTGTTCCCAACACAGCTTTTAGTGATAGTGGCTGTTCTGGCAGCATGTAATAATGTGAGTACACCTCCACAATGGAAAACACTATTTGTTAGAATGAGGAGTATATTGATTTTAGATGTTACATTTCCAGCTCACTCCACCTTCCCTAGTTTAGTATAAAGGGCTTTAAGCATATTTGTTTGGAAAGCTTGCTCTGTGGTTTTGGAAGCCACGCCTCTTGTCTCTTGTGGCCCCAGTCAAGTTCACTACATCATGAGTCCTTACTGCATGCGCTGTGGAGTCTAAGGTGTTGTAGTAATCCTTCAGTCCTAACTGTCTCTTGGCCTGTCTTTTTGTGTATTCCTCAGCAGGTGCCTGGGGCTACTGGCAACAGAGCACGAGCACGTAGCATGGACCACACTTCACAGTTTATCAGGGGTTTGTTATTGGGGTGGGTTTTAATCCATTTTGTAGGAGATGATATTGTCCGTGCGTGTGCTGATGTAGTAACTGCTGCAGCATTCTCCTCTAGTCCACCAGTAAAACCTCTCTTTGAACACCTCCCAGCTGTATTTGTTAAATCAGTCCTGAAGCATCTGTTCTGATTCTGCATTCCATAATTTGCTGCAGTTCTGCAGACAGGTAGTGCTTGAGGCTTATATACAAAAAGAACAGAACAGCCTTAAAGAAATCAGGCTTCAGGTTTCAATAAAGATATTCAGCGGCCAAGAGTGTCAGTGAAGTCCCAAAATGTACTTGACACTATAGGTAAATGAACTCTTGGTACAACCAAATTTTTAGGCCCTGTTTTAATTTGCTACCATGGATGAATGTCTGTTCCCCCTTCCTGTCTGATGTAGATGAAGTTTGCTATTTGGCCTTTAACCATTAATATTTATTTCATTTCTTTTCAATCTATTTACACAAAAATTAT
>JAFBJY010000672.1:0-10953 GCA_016801885.1 Toxotes chatareus | reverse complement strand
CCCTAACCCCAACCCCAACCCCTAACCCCAACCCCAACCCCAACCCCAACCCCAACCCCAACCCCAACCCCAACCCTAACCCCAACCCTAACCCTAACCCTAACCCCAACCCCAACCCCAACCCCAACCCCAACCCCAACCCCAACCCCAACCCCAACCCCAAACCCTAACCCCAACCCCAACCCCAACCCCAACCCCAACCCCAACCCTAACCCTAACCCCAACCCCAACCCCAACCCCAACCCCAACCCCCCCTAACCCCAACCCCAACCCCAACCCCAACCCTAACCCTAACCCCAACCCTAACCCCAACCCCAACCCCAACCCCAACCCTAACCCTAACCCCAACCCTAACCCCAACCCCCCCAACCCTAACCCCAACCCCAACCCTAACCCCAACCCCAACCCCAACCCCAACCCTAACCCTAACCCCAACCCCAACCCCAACCCCAACCCCAACCCTAACCCCAACCCCTAACCCCAACCCTAACCCTAACCCCAACCCTAACCCCTAACCCCAACCCCAACCCTAACCCCAACCCCAACCCCAACCCCAACCCCAACCCCAACCCCAACCCCCAACCCCAACCCCAAACCCCAACCCCAACCCCAACCCCAACCCCAACCCCAACCCTAACCCCAACCCCAACCCCAACCCCAACCCCAACCCTAACCCCAACCCCAACCCCAACCCTAACCCCAACCCCAACCCCAACCCCAACCCCAACCCCAACCCCAACCCCAACCCCAACCCCAACCCCAACCCCAACCCCAACCCTAACCCCAACCCTAACCCCAACCCCTAACCCCAACCCCAACCCCTAACCCCAAACCCCCTAACCCCAACCCCAACCCCAACCCAACCCCAACCCCAACCCCAACCCCAACCCCAACCCCAACCCCAACCCCAACCCCAACCCCAACCCCAACCCCAACCCCAACCCCAACCCCAACCCCAACCCCAACCCTAACCCCAACCCTAACCCCAACCCCAACCCCAACCCCAACCCCAACCCCAACCCCAACCCCAACCCTAACCCCAACCCCAACCCCAACCCCAACCCTAACCCCAACCCCAACCCCAACCCCAACCCCAACCCCCCCTAACCCTAACCCCAACCCCAACCCCAACCCCAACCCCAACCCCAACCCCAACCCTAACCCCAACCCCAACCCCTAACCCCAACCCCAACCCCAACCCTAACCCCAACCCCAACCCCAACCCCAACCCCAACCCTAACCCCAACCCCAACCCTAACCCTAACCCCAACCCCAAACCCCAACCCCAACCCCAACCCCAACCCCAACCCTAACCCCAACCCCAACCCCAACCCCAACCCCAACCCTAACCCCAACCCCAACCCCAACCCCAACCCCAACCCCAACCCTAACCCCAACCCCAACCCCAACCCCCTAACCCCAACCCCAACCCCAACCCCAACCCCAACCCCAACCCCAACCCCAACCCCAACCCCAACCCCCTAACCCCAACCCCAACCCCAACCCCAACCCCAACCCCAACCCCTAACCTAACCCCAACCCCTAACCCCAACCCCAACCCCAACCCCCAACCCCAACCCTAACCCTAACCCCAACCCCAACCCCAACCCTAACCCCAACCCCAACCCTAACCCCAACCCCCCCAACCCCAACCCCAACCCTAACCCCAACCCCAACCCCAACCCCTAACCCCAACCCTAACCCAAACCCAAACCAACCCTAACCCCAACCCCAACCCCAACCCCAACCCTAACCCCAAACCCCAACCCCAACCCCAACCCCAACCCCAACCCCAACCCCAACCCCAACCCCAACCCCAACCCCAACCCCAACCCCAACCCCAACCCCAACCCCAACCCCAACCCTAACCCCAACCCCAACCCCAACCCCAACCCCAACCCCTAACCCCAACCCCAACCCCAACCCCAACCCCAACCCCAACCCCAACCCCAACCCTAACCCCAACCCCAACCCCAACCCCAACCCCAACCCCAACCCCAACCCCAACCCCAAACCCCCAACCCCAACCCCAACCCTAACCCAACCCCAACCCCAACCCCAACCCCAACCCCAACCCCAACCCCAACCCCAACCCCAACCCTAACCCTAACCCCAACCCAACCCTAACCCTAACCCCAACCCCAACCCCAACCCCAACCCCAACCCTAACCCCAACCCCAACCCCAACCCCAACCCTAACCCCAACCCCAACCCCTAACCCCAACCCCAACCCCCCCTAACCCCAACCCCAACCCCAACCCCAACCCCAACCCCAACCCCCCCCAACCCCAACCCCAACCCCAACCCCAACCCCCCACCAATGGAAAGCCCGTACCCGAAAATAGGGGGTACAAGGTGGTTTCATGTCTCTACGACCTTCCGTTCCCGAGATATGCACCTTTGAAGTTATCGTCGGGGGCGACGATAGGTGGTTTTCATCCCCTTAACCTAACCCTAACCCTAACCCTAACCCTAACCCTAACCCTAACCCTAACCCTAACCCTAACTAAAGCGTACGAAGAAAAGCAAAATGAAGCGAAAAAGAAGAAATAAATGCCGGATGCTGGGGCCTGAGGAAGGCGAAAACACGCCAAACGTTGCCCCCACAGCATCCAAGAAGAAAAGAAAACAAAGAAAAAGAAAAAAGAAGAAGGTAAACAAACCAAATTAATTTTCCTGCAACTAAGCTACTTGTGGCTAATTTTTTGAAAAACCAAGGCAATTTTGCCTACAAAAACAAACCAAAATGAGGGAAATTAGAGTAAAAAGCTAAACTAAGCTACACTAAAGCTAAGTATGGCTAATGTTTTAAATCGGGGGCCACTTATAGGGTAGTGGCCAGGACCAGAGTCGAAGGACCGTGCATTTCTGCCTCCCTAGGGAGACAGCTCAGTTTCCAAAACCTAACCCTAACCCTAACCCTAACCCATTTATTTTAGCCCCAACCCTAATTAATAATCCTAACCCTAACCACTTTAATTATTTATTTTAAAGAGAAAAAAAACCCACACCTAACCCTAACCCTAACCCTAACTCCATATATGATTTTGAAAAACATCTCGCAAAATCACTACCAATCGACTCCAAATGGTCTGAAACGTGCTCCTAACTACTTTCTGGAGGAAGTTTTTCGGCTGTGACACTTAGTCATTTTTCCACTCAGGTTCGCATGCTGCGATCTGATTGGACGACCGTTTTTCTTGAATAACTCCCGAACCGTACATCCTAGACACTTGGAAACCACGTTCGTCTAATATAATTCGACCATTCTGCATCCAACGGTACCACCCACGACTCTCTACGACCTTCCTGTCCGGAGATACAGGAAAAACAAACTTTATTTCGGCCATATCTCCGGACTCGAACGTTGTACAGGCTCGAGGGTGGTACCAATGGAAAGCCCGTACCCGAAAATAGGGGGGTACAAGGTGGTTTCATGTCTCTACGACCTTCCGTTCCCGAGATATGCACCTTTGAAGTTATCGTCGGGGGCGACGATAGGTGGTTTTCATCCCCT
This sequence comes from Toxotes chatareus, assembly GCA_016801885.1. Classification (NCBI taxonomy): domain Eukaryota; kingdom Metazoa; phylum Chordata; class Actinopteri; family Toxotidae; genus Toxotes; species Toxotes chatareus. The sequence goes on along the minus strand of JAFBJY010000672.1, from coordinate 7,436 downwards.
TAACCTAACCCTAACCCTAACCCTAACCCTAACCCTAACCCTAACCCTAACCCTAACCCTAACCCTAACCCTAACCCTAACTAAAGCGTACGAAGAAAAGCAAAATGAAGCGAAAAGAAGAAATAAATGCCGGATGCTGGGGCCTGAGGAAGGCGAAAACACGCCGAAACGTTGCCCCCACAGCATCCGAAGAAGAAAAGAAAAACAAAGAAAAAGAAAAAAGAAGAAGGTAAACAAACCAAATTAATTTTCCTGCAACTAAGCTACTTGTGGCTAATTTTTTGAAAAACCAAGGCAATTTTGCCTACAAAAACAAACCAAAATGAGGGAAATTAGAGTAAAAAGCTAAACTAAGCTACACTAAAGCTAAGTATGGCTAATGTTTTAAATCGGGGGCCACTTATAGGGTAGTGGCCAGGACCAGAGTCGAAGGACCGTGCATTTCTGCCTCCCTAGGGAGACAGCTCAGTTTCCAAAACCTAACCCTAACCCTAACCCTAACCCATTTATTTTAGCCCCAACCCTAATTAATAATCCTAACCCTAACCACTTTAATTATTTATTTTAAAGAGAAAAAAAACCCACACCTAACCCTAACCCTAACCCTAACTCCATATATGATTTTGAAAAAACATCTCGCAAAATCACTACCAATCGACTCCAAATGGTCTGAAACGTGCTCCTAACTACTTTCTGGAGGAAGTTTTTCGGCTGTGACACTTAGTCATTTTTCCACTCAGGTTCGCATGCTGCGATCTGATTGGACGACCGTTTTTCTTGAATAACTCCCGAACCGTACATCCTAGACACTTGGAAACCACGTTCGTCTAATATAATTCGACCATTCTGCATCCAACGGTACCACCCACGACTCTCTACGACCTTCCTGTCCGGAGATACAGGAAAAACAAACTTTATTTCGGCCATATCTCCGGACTCGAACGTTGTACAGGCTCGAGGGTGGTACCAATGGAAAGCCCGTACCCGAAAATAGGGGGGTACAAGGTGGTTTCATGTCTCTACGACCTTCCGTTCCCGAGATATGCACCTTTGAAGTTATCGTCGGGGGCGACGATAGGTGGTTTTCATCCCTTAACCCTAACCCTTAACCTAACCCTAGTTGGGCCCTAACCCTAACCCTTCGATGGACACTAATATAAAAACCAAATAAGGTGAAATCCAAATAGAAGGCTTGGTGCTTAGAGTTACATTGAGGGACAAAGTACAGGAAGGGAAATTGGAATTAAGAAAAAACTAAAGAGGATTTTAAACCAAATTGGAAAAACTAAAGGAGAGACAACAAGGGGATATAAAAGCATAGTTAGTTAGTGACGCAAATTGGCAGAACGAATTGGACACAGACGAAGAAGGTGCTAGGGCCTGAGGAAGGCTAATTACAGCCAAAACGCTGTCTGTAAGCACCACTAAATTAGCTAAACCTAAATTAAGAACTAAATTAAAACTAAATCAAGTGCCAGATTGAAGCAAAAGAAATAGAAAACAGCCAAGTAGGTTGTGAAGGCCAAATGGGCAAAAGAAATCAGCCAAGTAGGTTGAACAAGCCAAATAAAGGACAGAAGTAAGCTGAAGCCAAGTAGGCTGAAGCTGAAAGAAGAAACTAAGCTAAATACTGGCTAATTTTTGGAAAGTGCTAACTATAGCTAACTAAAACAAACACTAAGCTAAATAAGGCTAATTTTTGGAAAAGCTAACTTAGCTAACAAAAACAAACTAAGCTTAAATAAAAGTAAAAACTAAAGCTAAGATATGGCTATTTTTTGGGCTCCAGGGTGGCAGTGCTGTCCAGAGTCGAAGGCCTGCATTCTCCACTCTTCTGAGTGACTCAGTGAGGGTGGTTCAGTCCCCAACCTAACTCGCCAGTGCCTCCTCTGGTAGAAGCGCTGCCACCCTGGAGCCCCTAACCTTAACCCCTACCCTCCCCTTTACCCTAACCTTAACCCCTAGTTGGGCATGTTAACCCTAACCCTAACCATAACCCTAATCTAACCCTAACCCTAACCCTTCGATGGACACTAATATAAAAACCAAATAAGGTGAAATCCAAATAGAAGGCTTGGTGCTTAGAGTTACATTGAGGGACAAAGTACAGGGAAGGGAAATTGGAATTAAGAAAAAAAACTAAAGAGGATTTTAAACCAAATTGGAAAAACTAAAGGAGAGACAACAAGGGGATATAAAAGCATAGTTAGTGAACGCAAATTGGCAGAACGAATTGGACACAGACGAAGAAGGTGCTAGGGCCTGAGGAAGGCTAATTACAGCCGAAACGTTGCCCGTAAGCACCACTAAATTAGCTAAACCTAAATTAAGAACTAAATTAAAACTAAATTAAGTGCCAGATTGAAGCAAAAGAAATAGAAAACAGCCAAGTAGGTTGTGAAGGCCAAATGGGCAAAAGAAATCAGCCAAGTAGGTTGAACAAGCCAAATAAAGGACAGAAGTAAGCTGGAAGCCAAGTAGGCTGAAGCTGAAAGAAGAAACTAAGCTAAATACTGGCTAATTTTTGGAAAGTGCTAACTATAGCTAACTAAAACAAACACTAAGCTAAATAAGGCTAATTTTTGGAAAAGCTAACTTAGCTAACAAAAACAAACTAAGCTTAAATAAAAGTAAAAACTAAAGCTAAGATATGGCTATTTTTTTGGGCTCCAGGGTGGCAGTGCTGTCCAGAGTCGAAGGTCTGTGCATTCTCCACTCTTCTGAGTGACTCAGTGAGGTGGTTCAGTCCCCAACCTAACCCTTTTTCCTTATTTTGACGCCAGCAACATATTTTAGAAACACCGTTCATTTCAGCACTAACTGACTGAAACTTGCCGTTTTAAGCGTTTCCAGCCATTCTGTGTGTCTGGGACACAGCGTGTGCCCTGAAAATGCCACACAGTACAAATCACAGAAACATACTTGAAAACTCTGCAAAATGCTTCTTCTAATGTAAAATAGTGTTTCCATGCTGGAAACAGTCTTATTTTGATGCCAGCAGCACATTTGATACAAAGCTGTCATTTCAGCTCAAACGGTAAAATTTGACCGTTCCTGGCCATATATGAGACTGTTTTTCACAGCGTGTGCCCTGAAAATGCCACACAGTGCAAATCACAGAAACATACTTGAAAACTCTGCGAAATGCTTCTTCTAATGTAAAATAGTGTTTCCATGCTGGAAACAGTCTTATTTTGACGCCAGCAACATATTTTAGAAACACCGTTCATTTCAGCACTAACTGACTGAAACTTGCCGTTTTAAGCGTTTCCAGCCATTCTCTGTGTGTCTGGGACACAGCGTGTGCCCTGAAAATGCCACACAGTACAAATCACAGAAACATACTTGAAAACTCTGCGAAATGCTTCTTCTAATGTAAAATAGTGTTTCCATGCTGGAAAAAGTCTTATTTTGACGCCAGCAGCACATTTGATACAAAGCTGTCATTTCAGCTCAAACGGTAAAATTTGACCGTTCCTGGCCATATGAGACTGTTTTTTTCACAGCGTGTGCCCTAAAATGCCACATAGTAAAAATCACAGAAACATACTTGAAAACTCTGCGAAATGCTTCTTCTAATGTAAAATAGTGTTTCCATGCTGGAAAAAGTCTTATTTTGACGCCAGCAGCACATTTGATACAAAGCTGTCATTTCAGCTCAAACGGTAAAATTTCACCGTTCCTGGCCATATGAGACTGTTTTTCACAGCGTGTGCCCTAAAAATGCCACACAGTAAAAATCACAGAAACATACTTGAAAACTCTGCGAAATGCTTCTTCTAATGTAAAATAGTGTTTCCATGCTGGAAACAGTCTTATTTTGACGCCAGCAACATATTTTAGAAACACCGTTCATTTCAGCACTAACTGACTGAAACTTGCCGTTTTAAGCGTTTCCAGCCATTCTCTGTGTGTCTGGGACACAGCGTGTGCCCTGAAAATGCCACACAGTACAAATCACAGAAACATACTTGAAAACTCTGCGAAATGCTTCTTCTAATGTAAAATAGTGTTTCCATGCTGGAAACAGTCTTATTTTGACGCCAGCAGCACATTTGATACGAAGCTGTCATTTCAGCTCAAACGGTAAAATTTCACCGTTCCTGGCCATATGAGACTGTTTTTTCACAGCGTGTGCCCTGAAAATGCCACACAGTACAAATCACAGAAACATACTTGAAAACTCTGCGAAATGCTTCTTCTAATGTAAAATAGTGTTTCCATGCTGGAAACAGTCTTATTTTGACGCCAGCAGCACATTTGATACAAAGCTGTCATTTCAGCTCAAACGGTAAAATTTGACCGTTCCTGGCCATATGAGACTGTTTTTCACAACGTTTGCCCTGAAAGTGCCAGGTACTGCAGATGAAAGAAACACACGGGAAAACTCTGCAAAATGCTTCTTCTAATGTAAAATAGTGTTTCCATGCTGGAAACAGTCTTATTTTGACGCCAGCAACATATTTTAGAAACACCGTTCATTTCAGCACTAACTGACTGAAACTTGCCGTTTTAAGCGTTTCCAGCCATTCTCTGTGTGTCTGGGACACAGCGTGTGCCCTGAAAATGCCACACAGTACAAATCACAGAAACATACTTGAAAACTCTGCGAAATGCTTCTTCTAATGTAAAATAGTGTTTCCATGCTGGAAACAGTCTTATTTTGACGCCAGCAGCACATTTGATACAAAGCTGTCATTTCAGCTCAAACGGTAAAATTTCACCGTTCCTGGCCATATGAGACTGTTTTTCACAGCGTGTGCCCTGAAAATGCCACACAGTACAAATCACAGAAACATACTTGAAAACTCTGCGAAATGCTTCTTCTAATGTAAAATAGTGTTTCCATGCTGGAAACAGTCTTATTTTGACGCCAGCAACATATTTTAGAAACACCGTTCATTTCAGCACTAACTGACTGAAACTTGCCGTTTTAAGCGTTTCCAGCCATTCTCTGTGTGTCTGGGACACAGCGTGTGCCCTGAAAATGCCACACAGTACAAATCACAGAAACATACTTGAAAACTCTGCGAAATGCTTCTTCTAATGTAAAATAGTGTTTCCATGCTGGAAACAGTCTTATTTTGACGCCAGCAGCACATTTGATACAAAGCTGTCATTTCAGCTCAAACGGTAAAATTTGACCGTTCCTGGCCATATGAGACTGTTTTTCACAACGTTTGCCCTGAAAGTGCCAGGTACTGCAGATGAAAGAAACACACGGGAAAACTCTGCAAAATGCTTCTTCTAATGTAAAATAGTGTTTCCATGCTGGAAACAGTCTTATTTTGACGCCAGCAACATATTTTAGAAACACCGTTCATTTCAGCACTAACTGACTGAAACTTGCCGTTTTAAGCGTTTCCAGCCATTCTCTGTGTGTCTGGGACACAGCGTGTGCCCTGAAAATGCCACACAGTACAAATCACAGAAACATACTTGAAAACTCTGCGAAATGCTTCTTCTAATGTAAAATAGTGTTTCCATGCTGGAAACAGTCTTATTTTGACGCCAGCAGCACATTTGATACAAAGCTGTCATTTCAGCTCAAACGGTAAAATTTCACCGTTCCTGGCCATATGAGACTGTTTTTCACAGCGTGTGCCCTGAAAATGCCACACAGTACAAATCACAGAAACATACTTGAAAACTCTGCGAAATGCTTCTTCTAATGTAAAATAGTGTTTCCATGCTGGAAACAGTCTTATTTTGACGCCAGCAACATATTTTAGAAACACCGTTCATTTCAGCACTAACTGACTGAAACTTGCCGTTTTAAGCGTTTCCAGCCATTCTCTGTGTGTCTGGGACACAGCGTGTGCCCTGAAAATGCCACACAGTACAAATCACAGAAACATACTTGAAAACTCTGCGAAATGCTTCTTCTAATGTAAAATAGTGTTTCCATGCTGGAAACAGTCTTATTTTGACGCCAGCAGCACATTTGATACAAAGCTGTCATTTCAGCTCAAACGGTAAAATTTCACCGTTCCTGGCCATATGAGACTGTTTTTCACAACGTTTGCCCTGAAAGTGCCAGGTACTGCAGATGAAAGAAACACACGGGAAAACTCTGCAAAATGCTTCTTCTAATGTAAAATAGTGTTTCCATGCTGGAAACAGTCTTATTTTGACGCCAGCAGCACATTTGATACAAAGCTGTCATTTCAGCTCAAACGGTAAAATTTGACCGTTCCTGGCCATATGAGACTGTTTTTCACAACGTTTGCCCTGAAAGTGCCAGGTACTGCAGATGAAAGAAACACACGGGAAAACTCTGCAAAATGCTTCTTCTAATGTAAAATAGTGTTTCCATGCTGGAAACAGTCTTATTTTGACGCCAGCAGCACATTTGATACAAAGCTGTCATTTCAGCTCAAACGGTAAAATTTCACCGTTCCTGGCCATATGAGACTGTTTTTCACAGCGTGTGCCCTGAAAATGCCACACAGTACAAATCACAGAAACATACTTGAAAACTCTGCGAAATGCTTCTTCTAATGTAAAATAGTGTTTCCATGCTGGAAAAAGTCTTATTTTGACGCCAGCAACATATTTTAGACACACCGTTTATTTCAGCACTAACTGACTGAAACTTGCCGTTTTAAGCGTTTCCAGCCATTCTCTGTGTGTTGGGACACAGCGTGTGCCCTGAAAATGCCACACAGTACAAATCACAGAAACATACTTGAAAACTCTGCGAAATGCTTCTTCTAATGTAAAATAGTGTTTCCATGCTGGAAACAGTCTTATTTTGACGCCAGCAGCACATTTGATACAAAGCTGTCATTTCAGCTCAAACGGTAAAATTTCACCGTTCCTGGCCATATGAGACTGTTTTTCACAGCGTGTGCCCTGAAAATGCCACACAGTACAAATCACAGAAACATACTTGAAAACTCTGCGAAATGCTTCTTCTAATGTAAAATAGTGTTTCCATGCTGGAAACAGTCTTATTTTGACGCCAGCAACATATTTTAGAAACACCGTTCATTTCAGCACTAACTGACTGAAACTTGCCGTTTTAAGCGTTTCCAGCCATTCTCTGTGTGTCTGGGACACAGCGTGTGCCCTGAAAATGCCACACAGTACAAATCACAGAAACATACTTGAAAACTCTGCGAAATGCTTCTTCTAATGTAAAATAGTGTTTCCATGCTGGAAACAGTCTTATTTTGACGCCAGCAGCACATTTGATACAAAGCTGTCATTTCAGCTCAAACGGTAAAATTTCACCGTTCCTGGCCATATGAGACTGTTTTTCACAACGTTTGCCCTGAAAGTGCCAGGTACTGCAGATGAAAGAAACACACGGGAAAACTCTGCAAAATGCTTCTTCTAATGTAAAATAGTGTTTCCATGCTGGAAACAGTCTTATTTTGACGCCAGCAGCACATTTGATACAAAGCTGTCATTTCAGCTCAAACGGTAAAATT
>JAFBJY010000671.1:0-10972 GCA_016801885.1 Toxotes chatareus | reverse complement strand
TTTTTATGACATTTTGAGGTCAAAAAAATTTTTGACTTTTTTGGTCCGATTTTGACGCCTTTACTATACTATGACGTTTTTATGACATTTTGAGGTCAAAAAATTTTGACTTTTTTTCCGAAAAAACGCCTTACTATACTATGATCGCTTTTATGACATTTTGAGGTCAAAAAATTTTTGACTTTTTTTGGTCTAAAAAAACGCTTTTTACTATACTATGACGCTTTTTATGACATTTTGAGGTCAAAAAATTTTTTGACTTTTTGGTGAAAAACGCCTTTACTATACTATGACGCTTTTTTTATGACATTTTGAGGTCAAAAATTTTGACTTTTTTGTCCTAAAAAACGCCTTACTATACTATGACGCTTTTTATGACATTTTGAGGTCAAAAAATTTTTTGACTTTTTTTAATCAAAAAACGCCTTACTATACTATGACGTTTTTTATGACATTTTGAGGTCAAAAATTTTTGACTTTTTTTCAAAAACGCCTTACTATACTATGATCGTTTTTTATGACATTTTGAGGTCAAAAAATTTTTGACTTTTTTTGTCGAAAAAAAACGCCTTTACTATACTATGACGTTTTTTATATGACATTTTGAGGTCAAAAATTTTTGACTTTTTTGTCCGATTTTGACGCCTTTACTATACTATGACGCTTTTTTATGACATTTTGAGGTCAAAAAAATTTTTGACTTTTTTTTCGGTCGAAAAAACGCCTTACTATACTATGACGTTTTTATGACATTTTGAGGTCAAAAAATTTTTGACTTTTTTCAGTCGAAAAAACGCCTTACTATACTATGACGTTTTTATGACATTTTGAGGTCAAAAAATTTTTGACTTTTTTATTGTCAAAAACGCCTTACTATACTATGATCGTTTTTTATGACATTTTGAGGTCGTAAAAATTTTTGACTTTTTTCTCAAAAAACGCCTTACTATACTATGACGTTTTTATGACATTTTGAGGTCAAAAAATTTTTGACTTTTTGGCCTGAAAAAACGCCTTACTATACTATGATCGCTTTTTTATGACATTTTGAGGTCAAAAAATTTTTTGACTTTTTTTTGGCATAAAACGCCTTACTATACTATGATCGCTTTTATGACATTTTGAGGTCAAAAAAATTTTTTGACTTTTTTTATCAAAAAACGCCTTTACTATACTATGACGCTTTTTATGACATTTTTGAGGTCAAAAATTTTTGACTTTTTTGTCCGAAAACGACGCCTTTACTATACTATGACGTTTTTTAGATGACATTTTGAGGTCAAAAATTTTTGACTTTTTTTGTCGAAAAAAACGCCTTACTATACTATGACGCTTTTTATGACATTTTGAGGTCAAAAAATTTTTGACTTTTTTGTTCGAAAAACGCCTTTACTATACTATGACGCTTTTTTATGACATTTTGAGGTCAAAAAATTTTTGACTTTTTTTTGGGTCCGATTTTGACGCCTTTACTATACTATGACGCTTTTTTATGACATTTTGAGGTCAAAAAATTTTGACTTTTTTTGGTCGAAAACGCCTTTACTATACTATGACGCTTTTTATGACATTTTGAGGTCAAAAAAATTTTTGACTTTTTGGTTAAAAAACCCTTTTACTATACTATGACGTTTTTTTATGACATTTTGAGGTCAAAAAAATTTTGACTTTTTTTTTGGCTTATTTTGACGCCTTACTATACTATGACGCTTTTTATGACATTTTGAGGTCAAAAAATTTTGACTTTTTTCAATCCGATTTGACGCCTATACTATACTATGACGCTTTTATGACATTTTGAGGTCAAAAAAATTTTGACTTTTTTTGTCCGAAAAACGCCTTTACTATACTATGACGCTTTTTATGACATTTTGAGGTCAAAAATTTTTGACTTTTTTTGGGTCCGAAAAAACGCCTTACTACTATACTATGACGTTTTTATGACATTTTGAGGTCAAAAAATTTTTGACTTTTTTTGTCCGATTTTGACGCCTTTACTATACTATGACGTTTTTTTATGACATTTTGAGGTCAAAAAATTTTTTTGACTTTTTTTGGTTCGAAAAAACGCGCTTTACTATACTATGATGACGCTTTTTTATGACATTTTGAGGTCAAAAAATTTTTGACTTTTTTTGTCGTCCGAAAAAACGCCTTACTATACTATGACGTTTTTTATGACATTTTGAGGTCAAAAAATTTTTGACTTTTTTTTGGAAAACGCGATTTTTGACATTTGACTATACTATGACGTTTTTATGACATTTGAGGTCAAAAATTTTTTGACTTTTTTACCGATTTTGACGCTTTTTACTATACTATGACGCTTTTTATGACATTTTGAGGTCAAAAAATTTTTGACTTTTTTTCCGAAAAACGCCTTACTATACTATGATGACGTTTTTATGACATTTTGAGGTCAAAAAATTTTTGACTTTTTTTGGCCGATTTTGACGCCTTACTATACTATGACGCTTTTTATGACATTTTGAGGTCAAAAAATTTTTGACTTTTTTTGTCCGAAAACGCCTTTACTATACTATGACGTTTTTTATGACATTTTGAGGTCAAAAAAATTTTTGACTTTTTTGTTCGAAAAAACGCCTTTACTATACTATACTATGACGCTTTTTTGACATTTTGAGGTCAAAAAATTTTGACTTTTTTTCAAAAAAAAAAACGCTTTACTATACTATGACGTTTTTATGACATTTTGAGGTCAAAAATTTTTGACTTTTTTGGCCGATTTTGACGCCTTTACTATACTATGACGTTTTTTATGACATTTTGAGGTCAAAAAATTTTTGACTTTTTTGTCCGAAAAAACGCCTTACTATACTATGACGCTTTTTATGACATTTTGAGGTCAAAAAAATTTTTGACTTTTTTTGTCGAAAAACGCCTACTATACTATGACGTTTTTTATGACATTTTGAGGTCAAAAAATTTTTGACTTTTTTTTGTCCGATTTTGACGCCTTTACTACTATACTATGACGACGTTTTATGACATTTTGAGGTCAAAAAAAATTTTTTTGACTTTTTTTTTTGGGTCGAAAAAACGCCTTACTATACTATGACGTTTTTTTATGACATTTTGAGGTCAAAAAAATTTTTGACTTTTTTGTCCGATTTTGACGCCTTTACTATACTATGACGTTTTTTATGACATTTTGAGGTCAAAAAAATTTTTTGACTTTTTTTGGCCGATTTTACGCTTTACTATACTATGACGATTTTTTTTATGACATTTTGAGGTCAAAAAATTTTGACTTTTTTCTATACTATGACGTTTTTATGACATTTTGAGGTCAAAAAAAATTTTTGACTTTTTTTCAATTTGACGCCATACTATACTATGACGTTTTTATGACATTTTGAGGTCAAAAAAATTTTGACTTTTTTTTGTTTAAAAAACGCCTTACTATACTATGACGTTTTTTTATGACATTTTGAGGTCAAAAAATTTTTGACTTTTTTTGGGCCGAAAAACGCCTTACTATACTATGACGTTTTTTATGATGATTTTGAGGTCAAAAAATTTTTGACTTTTTTTGTCCGAAAAAACGCCTTTACTATACTATGACGCTTTTTATGACATTTTGAGGTCAAAAAATTTTTGACTTTTTTGGCCGAAAAAACGCCTTACTATACTATGACGACGCTTTTTATGACATTTTGAGGTCAAAAAATTTTTGACTTTTTTTGTCCGATTTTGACGCCTTTACTATACTATGATCGTTTTTATGACATTTTGAGGTCAAAAATTTTTGACTTTTTTTTCGAAAAAAACGACGCTTTACTATACTATGATCGCTTTTTATGACATTTTGAGGTCAAAAAAATTTTTTGACTTTTTTGGTCCGAAAAAACGCCTTACTATACTATGATCGCGTTTTTTATGACATTTTGAGGTCAAAAAAAATTTTGACTTTTTTTTCGAAAAAACGCCTTACTATACTATGACGTTTTTTTTGACATTTTGAGGTCAAAAAAATTTTTGACTTTTTTTTCGAAAAACGCCTTACTATACTATGACGTTTTTTTATGACATTTTGAGGTCAAAAAATTTTTGACTTTTTTGTCCGAAAAAACGCCTTACTATACTATGACGTTTTTTTTATGACATTTTGAGGTCAAAAAATTTTTGACTTTTTTTGCCGAAAAAACGCCTTACTATACTATGACGCTTTTTATGACATTTTGAGGTCAAAAAAATTTTTGACTTTTTTTGCCGAAAAACGCCTTACTATACTATGATGACTTTTTATGACATTTTGAGGTCAAAAAATTTTTTTTTTTTTTCCGAAAACGCCTTACTACTATACTATGACGCTTTTATGACATTTTGAGGTCAAAAAAATCTTTTTTGACTTTTTTTATGACAATTTTGACGCTTTTTTACTATACTATGACGTTTTTATGACATTTTGAGGTCAAAAAAATTTTTGACTTTTTTTGGCCGATTTTGACGCCTTTACTATACTATGACGTTTTTTATGACATTTTGAGGTCAAAAAATTTTTTGACTCTTTTTGGACGAAAAAAACGCCTTACTATACTATGACGCTTTTTATGACATTTTGAGGTCAAAAAAAATTTTGACTCTTTTTGTCCGATTTTGACGCCTTACTATACTATGATGACGCTTTTTATGACATTTTGAGGTCAAAAAATTTTTTGACTTTTTTTTGTCCGAAAAACGCCTTACTATACTATGACGATTTTTTTTATGACATTTTGAGGTCAAAAATTTTTGACTTTTTTTTGTCCGATTTTGAAAAAACGCCTTACTATACTATGATGTTTTTTATGACATTTTGAGGTCAAAAAAATTTTTGACTTTTTTGGCCGAAAAAACGCCTTTACTATACTATGACGTTTTTATGACATTTTGAGGTCAAAAAAATTTTGACTTTTTTTGTCCGATTTTGACGCCTTACTATACTATGACGTTTTTTATGACATTTTGAGGTCAAAAAATTTTTGACTTTTTTTGAAAAAAAACGATTTTGACGCCTTTACTATACTATGACGCTTTTTTGACATTTTGAGGTCAAAAAACTTTTTGTCTTTTATGACGTTTTTTATGACATTTTGAGGTCAAAAAATTTTTGACTTTTTGTCCCGACTATACTATACTATGACGTTTTTTATGACATTTTGAGGTCAAAAATTTTTTGACTTTTTTTGTCCGAAAAAACGCCTTACTATACTATGATGACGCTTTTATGACATTTTGAGGTCAAAAAATTTTTTGACTTTTTTTGTCCGATTTTGACGCCTTACTATACTATGACGTTTTTTTATGACATTTTGAGGTCAAAAAAATTTTTGACTTTTTTGCCGAAAAAAAACGCCTTACTATACTATGACGTTTTTTATGACATTTTGAGGTCAAAAAAATTTTTGACTTTTTTTGTCCGATTTTGACGCCTTACTATACTATGACGTTTTTTATGACATTTTGAGGTCAAAAAAATTTTTGACTTTTTTTGTCGATTTTGACGCTTACTACTACTATACTATGACGTTTTTTTATGACATTTTGAGGTCAAAAAATTTTTGACTTTTTTTGTCCGAAAAACGCCTTTTTTACTATACTATGACGTTTTTATGACATTTTGAGGTCAAAAAAATTTTTGACTTTTTTTGTCGAAAAAACGCCTTACTATACTATGACGTTTTTTATGACATTTTGAGGTCAAAAAATTTTTGACTTTTTTTTCCGATTTTGACGCCTTACTTTACTATACTATGACGTTTTTTTTGACATTTTGAGGTCAAAAAATTTTTTGACTTTTTTTTTCCGAAAACGCCTTACTATACTATGACGTTTTTATGATACTATACTATGACGTTTTTTATGACATTTTGAGGTCAAAGGTCAAAAAATTTTTGACTTTTTTTCCGAAAAAAACGCCTTACTATACTATGACGTTTTTTATGACATTTTGAGGTCAAAAAATTTTTGACTTTTTTGGTCGAAAAAACGCCTTTACTATACTATGACGTTTTTTTATGACATTTTGAGGTCAAAAAATTTTTTGACTTTTTTTTCTAAAAAACGCCTTACTATACTATGACGTTTTTTATGACATTTTGAGGTCAAAAAATTTTTGACTTTTTTTTTTATCCGATTTTGACGCCTTACTATACTATGACGTTTTTTATGACATTTTGAGGTCAAAAAATTTTTTGACTTTTTTTTTTCCAAAAAACGCCATACTTACTATACTATGACGCTTTTTTATGACATTTTGAGGTCAAAAATTTTTTGACTTTTTTTTTTGGAAAAAACGCCTTACTATACTATGACGTTTTTTATGACATTTTGAGGTCAAAAAAATTTTTTGACTTTTTTTGTCCGATTTTGACGCCTTTTACTATACTATGACGTTTTTTTTATGACATTTTGAGGTCAAAAAAATTTTTGACTTTTTTTTTCGATTTTGACGCCTTTACTATACTATGACGTTTTTTATGACATTTTGAGGTCAAAAATTTTTGACTTTTTGTCCGAAAACGCCTTTACTATACTATGACGCTTTTTTGACATTTGAGGTCAAAAAATTTTTGACTTTTTTTTTTTTTGACGCGCCTTACTATACTATGATGACTTTTTATGACATTTTGAGGTCAAAAAAATTTTGACTTTTTTTTTCCGAAAAAACGCCTTTACTATACTATGACGTTTATTTTTTTTTTGACATTTTGAGGTCAAAAATTTTTTTTGACTTTTTTGGTCAAAAAACGATTTTGACGCCTTTACTATACTATGATCGCTTTTATGACATTTTGAGGTCAAAAAAATTTTGACTTTTTTTGTCCGATTTTGACGCCTTACTATACTATGATCGCTTTTTTATGACATTTTGAGGTCAAAAAAATTTTTGACTTTTTTGTTCGAAAAAACGCCTTACTATACTATGACGCTTACTATACTATGACGCTTTTTTGATGACATTTTGAGGTCAAAAATTTTTGACTTTTTTGGTCCGAAAAAACGACTTTTTTATACTATGATACTTTTTTTTGACATTTTGAGGTCAAAAAAATTTTTGACTTTTTTTGTCCGATTTTGACGCCTTACTATACTATGACGCTTTTTTATGACATTTTGAGGTCAAAAAAAATTTTGACTTTTTTTCCGATTTTGACGCCACTACTATACTATGACGTTTTTTATGACATTTTGAGGTCAAAAAAATTTTGACTTTTTTTTCCGAAAAAACGCTTACTACTATACTATGACGTTTTTTATGACATTTTGAGGTCAAAAAAAATTTTTGACTTTTTTGTCCGATTTTGACGCCATACTATACTATGATGACGCTTTTTATGACATTTTGAGGTCAAAAAATTTTTGACTTTTTTGTTCCGAAAAAACGCCTTTACTATACTATGACGCTTTTTATGACATTTTGAGGTCAAAAAATTTTTTGACTTTTTTTGGCCGAAAAAACGCCTTTACTATACTATGACGCTTTTTATGACATTTTGAGGTCAAAAAATTTTTTTGACTTTTTTTGTCCGAAAAAACGCCTTACTATACTATGACGCTTTTTTATGACATTTTGAGGTCAAAAAAATTTTTGACTTTTTTTGTCTCCGATTTTGACGCCTTACTATACTATGACGTTTTTTTTTGATGACATTTTGAGGTCAAAAATTTTTTTTTTTTTTTTTTATGAAAAAACGCCTTTTTTACTACTATGACTATACTATGACGTTTTATGACATTTTGAGGTCAAAAAATTTTGACTTTTTTTGGCCGAAAACGCGCTTACTATACTATGACGTTTTTATGACATTTTGAGGTCAAAAAAATTTTTTTTTTTTTGTTTTGAAAAAACGCCTTTTACTATACTATGACGTTTTTTATGACATTTTGAGGTCAAAAAATTTTTTGACTTTTTTTTGTCCGATTTTGACGCCTTACTATACTATGACGCTTTTTTATGACATTTTGAGGTCAAAAAAATTTTTGACTTTTTTTTGTCCGAAAAACGCTTTTACTATACTATGATACTTTTGATACTATGATTTTTTTTTTTGACATTTTATACTAGGTCAAAAACATTTTTGAGGTTTTTTTGACTTTTTTTGATTTTTGACGCCTTTACTATACTATGATGACGCTTTTTATGACATTTTGAGGTCAAAAAAATTTTGACTTTTTTGTTCCGAAAAACGCGCTTTACTATACTATGATGACGTTTTTATGACATTTTGAGGTCAAAAATTTTTGACTTTTTTGGCCGAAAAACGCTTTTACTATACTATGATCGCTTTTTGACATTTTGAGGTCAAAAAATTTTGACTTTTTTTGGTTTAAAAACGCCACTATATACTATGACGCTTTTTATGACATTTTGAGGTCAAAAAATTTTTGACTTTTTTTTTTTTTGACGCCGAAAAAACGCCTTTATACTATACTATGACGTTTTTTTATGACATTTTGAGGTCAAAAATTTTTTTTTTTTTTTTGTTCGATTTTGACGCCTTTTTGACTATACTATGACGCTTTTTTATGACATTTTGAGGTTGAGGTCAAAAATTTTTGACTTTTTTTTTCGAAAAAAAACGCCTTTACTATACTATGACGCTTTTTATGACATTTTGAGGTCAAAAAATTTTTTGACTTTTTTGGTCGATTTTGACGCCTTACTATACTATGATCGCTTTTTATGACATTTTGAGGTCAAAAAATTTTTGACTTTTTTTGTTCGAAAAAAACGCCTACTATACTATGATGTTTTTTATGACATTTTGAGGTCAAAAAATTTTTTGACTTTTTTTTGCCGAAAAAACGCCTTACTATACTATGACGTTTTTATGACATTTTGAGGTCAAAAAATTTTTGACTTTTTTGTCTCCGATTTTGACGCCTTTACTATACTATGATGATTTTTTTTATGACATTTTGAGGTCAAAAAAATTTTTTGACTTTTTTTTTCATTTTGACGCCTTACTATACTATGATCGCTTTTTTATGACATTTTGAGGTCAAAAAATTTTTTGACTTTTTTTGGCCGAAAAACGCCTTTATACTATACTATGACGCTTTTTATGACATTTTGAGGTCAAAAAAAATTTTTGACTTTTTGGCCGATTTTGACGCCTTACTATACTATGACGTTTTTTATGACATTTTGAGGTCAAAAAATTTTTGACTTTTTTATCCGAAAAACGCCTTTACTATACTATGACGCTTTTTTCATGACATTTTTTGAGGTCAAAAATTTTTGACTTTTTTTTATGACATTTTGATTTTGACGCCTTTACTATACTATGACGCTTTTTATGACATTTTGAGGTCAAAAATTTTTTGACTTTTTTTGGCCGATTTTGACGCCTTACTATACTATGACGTTTTTTTATGACATTTTGAGGTCAAAAATTTTTGACTTTTTTTGTCGAAAAAAAACGCCTTTACTATACTATGATCGCTTTTTATGACATTTTGAGGTCAAAAAAATTTTTGACTTTTTTTTGTCCGAAAAACGCCTTACTATACTATGACGTTTTTTTATGACATTTTGAGGTCAAAAAATTTTTGACTTTTTTTTGTCCGAAAAACGCCTTACTATACTATGACGCTTTTTATGACATTTTGAGGTCAAAAAATTTTTGACTTTTTGTCGAAAACGCCTATACTATACTATGACGTTTTTATGACATTTTGAGGTCAAAAAATTTTTGACTTTTTTTTTGGCCGATTTTGACGCCTTTACTATACTATGACGACGTTTTTATGATTTTGAGGTCAAAAAAATTTTTGACTTTTTTGCCGAAAAACGCCTTACTATACTATGATGTTTTTTATGACATTTTGAGGTCAAAAAATTTTTGACTTTTTTTTTTCCGAAAAACGCCTTACTACTATACTATGACGCTTTTTTTTTTTTTTGACATTTTGAGGTCAAAAATTTTTTTTTTTTTTTTGGCCGATTTTGACGCCTTACTATACTATATGACGTTTTTTATGACATTTTGAGGTCAAAAAATTTGACTTTTTTGACTTTTTTTTTTTTATGACATTTTGACTTTGACTATACTATTTACTATACTATGATACGACTTTTTATGACATTTTTTTTTTGGTCAAAAATTTTTTATGACGTTTTTTGACATTTGAGGTCAAAAAATTTTGACTTTTTTACTATACTATGACGCCTTTACTATACTATGACGTTTTTTATGACATTTTGAGGTCAAAAAATTTTGACTTTTTTGGTCCGAAAAAACGCCTTTACTATACTATGACGTTTTTTATGACATTTTGAGGTCAAAAAATTTTTTGACTTTTTTGTCCGAAAAAACGCCATACTATACTATGATGACGTTTTTTATGACATTTTGAGGTCAAAAATTTTTTTGACTTTTTTTCCGATTTTGACGCCTTTACTATACTATGACGTTTTTTATGACATTTTGAGGTCAAAAAATTTTTTGACTTTTTTGGTCAAAAAACGCCTTTACTATACTATGACGTTTTTTATGACATTTTGAGGTCAAAAAAAATTTTTGACTTTTTTGGCCGATTTTGACGCTTTTTACTATACTATGATGTTTTTTTATGACATTTTGAGGTCAAAAAAATTTTTGACTTTTTTGGTCGAAAAAAACGCCTTACTATACTATGACGTTTTTTATGACATTTTGAGGTCAAAAAAATTTTGACTTTTTTTTTCCGAAAAAACGCCTTTACTATACTATGACGCTTTTTATGACATTTTGAGGTCAAAAAATTTTTTGACTTTTTTTGGTCGAAAAAAACGCCATACTATACTATGACGTTTTTTATGACATTTTGAGGTCAAAAAAAATTTTGACTTTTTTTGGCCGATTTTGACGCCTTACTATACTATGACGTTTTTTATGACATTTTGAGGTCAAAAAATTTTTGACTTTTTTTGTCCGATTTTGACGCCTTACTATACTATGACGTTTTTTATGACATTTTGAGG
>JAFBJY010000670.1:0-11001 GCA_016801885.1 Toxotes chatareus | reverse complement strand
TGAAATTTTACCGTTTGAGCTGAAATGACAGCTTTGTATCAAATGTGCTGCTGGCGTCAAAATAAGACTGTTTCCAGCATGGAAACACTATTTTACATTAGAAGAAGCATTTCGCAGAGTTTTCAAGTATGTTTCTGTGATTTGTACTGTGTGGCATTTTCAGGGCACACGCTCTGAACAACAGTCTCATATGGCCAGGAACGGTGAAATTTTACCGTTTGAGCTGAAATGACAGCTTTGTATCAAATGTGCTGCTGGCGTCAAAATAAGACTGTTTCCAGCATGGAAACACTATTTTACATTAGAAGAAGCATTTCGCAGAGTTCTCAAGTATGTTTCTGTGATTTGTACTTTGTGGCATTTTCAGGGCACACGCTGTGAAAAACAGTCTCATATGGCCAGGAACGGTGAAATTTTACCGTTTGAGCTGAAATGACAGCTTTGTATCAAATGTGCTGCTGGCGTCAAAATAAGACTGTTTCCAGCATGGAAACACTATTTTACATTAGAAGAAGCATTTCGCAGAGTTTTCAAGTATGTTTCTGTGATTTGTACTGTGTGGCATTTTCAGGGCACACGCTGTGTCCCAGACCCACAGAGAATGGCTGTAAACGCTTAAAACGGCAAGTTTCAGTCAGTTAGTGCTGAAATGAACGGTGTTTCTAAAATATGTTGCTGGCGTCAAAATAAGACTGTTTCCAGCATGGAAACACTATTTTACATTAGAAGAAGCATTTCGCAGAGTTTTCCCGTGTGTTTCTTTCATCTGCAGTACCTGGCACTTTCAGGGCAAACGTTGTGAAAAACAGTCTCATATGGCCAGGAACGGTGAAATTTTACCGTTTGAGCTGAAATGACAGCTTTGTATCAAATGTGCTGCTGGCGTCAAAATAAGACTGTTTCCAGCATGGAAACACTATTTTACATTAGAAGAAGCATTTCGCAGAGTTTTCAAGTATGTTTCTGTGATTTGTACTGTGTGGCATTTTCAGGGCACACGCTGTGTCCAAGACACACAGAGAATGGCTGGAAACGCTTAAAACGGCAAGTTTCAGTCAGTTAGTGCTGAAATGAACGGTGTTTCTAAAATATGTTGCTGGCGTCAAAATAAGACTGTTTCCAGCATGGAAACACTATTTTACATTAGAAGAAGCATTTTGCAGAGTTTTCAAGTATGTTTCTGTGATTTGTACTGTGTGGCATTTTCAGGGCACACGCTGTGAAAAACAGTCTCATATGGCCAGGAACGGTGAAATTTTACCGTTTGAGCTGAAATGACAGCTTTGTATCAAATGTGCTGCTGGCGTCAAAATAAGACTGTTTCCAGCATGGAAACACTATTTTACATTAGAAGAAGCATTTCGCAGAGTTTTCAAGTATGTTTCTGTGATTTGTACTGTGTGGCATTTTCAGGGCACACGCTGTGTCCCAGACACACAGAGAATGGCTGGAAACGCTTAAAGCGGCAAGTTTCAGTCAGTTAGTGCTGAAATGAACGGTGTTTCTAAAATATGTTGCTGGCGTCAAAATAAGACTGTTTCCAGCATGGAAACACTATTTTACATTAGAAGAAGCATTTTGCAGAGTTTTCCCGTGTGTTTCTTTCATCTGCAGTACCTGGCACTTTCAGGGCAAACGTTGTGAAAAACAGTCTCATATGGCCAGGAACGGTGAAATTTTACCGTTTGAGCTGAAATGACAGCTTTGTATCAAATGTGCTGCTGGCGTCAAAATAAGACTGTTTCCAGCATGGAAACACTATTTTACATTAGAAGAAGCATTTCGCAGAGTTTTCAAATATGTTTCTGTGATTTGTACTGTGTGGCATTTTCAGGGCACACGCTGTGAAAAAACAGTCTCATATGGCCAGGAACGGTGAAATTTTACCGTTTGAGCTGAAATGACAGCTTTGTATCAAATGTGCTGCTGGCGTCAGAATAAGACTGTTTCCAGCATGGAAACACTATTTTACATTAGAAGAAGCATTTCGCAGAGTTTTCAAGTATGTTTCTGTGATTTGTACTGTGTGGCATTTTCAGGGCACACGCTGTGAAAAACAGTCTCATATGGCCAGGAACGGTGAAATTTTACCGTTTGAGCTGAAATGACAGCTTTGTATCAAATGTGCTGCTGGCGTCAAAATAAGACTGTTTCCAGCATGGAAACACTATTTTACATTAGAAGAAGCATTTCGCAGAGTTTTCAAGTATGTTTCTGTGATTTGTACTGCGTGGCATTTTCAGGGCACACGCTGTGTCCCAGACACACAGAGAATGGCTGGAAACGCTTAAAACGGCAAGTTTCAGTCAGTTAGTGCTGAAATGAACGGTGTTTCTAAAATATGTTGCTGGCGTCAAAATAAGACTGTTTCCAGCATGGAAACACTATTTTACATTAGAAGAAGCATTTTGCAGAGTTTTCCCGTGTGTTTCTTTCATCTGCAGTACCTGGCACTTTCAGGGCAAACGTTGTGAAAAACAGTCTCATATGGCCAGGAACGGTGAAATTTTACCGTTTGAGCTGAAATGACAGCTTTGTATCAAATGTGCTGCTGGCGTCAAAATAAGACTGTTTCCAGCATGGAAACACTATTTTACATTAGAAGAAGCATTTCGCAGAGTTTTCAAATATGTTTCTGTGATTTGTACTGTGTGGCATTTTCAGGGCACACGCTGTGAAAAAACAGTCTCATATGGCCAGGAACGGTGAAATTTTACCGTTTGAGCTGAAATGACAGCTTTGTATCAAATGTGCTGCTGGCGTCAGAATAAGACTGTTTCCAGCATGGAAACACTATTTTACATTAGAAGAAGCATTTCGCAGAGTTTTCAAGTATGTTTCTGTGATTTGTACTGTGTGGCATTTTCAGGGCACACGCTGTGAAAAAACAGTCTCATATGGCCAGGAACGGTGAAATTTTACCGTTTGAGCTGAAATGACAGCTTTGTATCAAATGTGCTGCTGGCGTCAAAATAAGACTGTTTCCAGCATGGAAACACTATTTTACATTAGAAGAAGCATTTCGCAGAGTTTTCAAGTATGTTTCTGTGATTTGTACTGTGTGGCATTTTCAGGGCACACGCTGTGAAAAACAGTCTCATATGGCCAGGAACGGTGAAATTTTACCGTTTGAGCTGAAATGACAGCTTTGTATCAAATGTGCTGCTGGCGTCAAAATAAGACTGTTTCCAGCATGGAAACACTATTTTACATTAGAAGAAGCATTTCGCAGAGTTTTCAAGTATGTTTCTGTGATTTGTACTGTGTGGCATTTTCAGGGCACACGCTGTGTCCCAGACACACAGAGAATGGCTGGAAACGCTTAAAACGGCAAGTTTCAGTCAGTTAGTGCTGAAATGAACGGTGTTTCTAAAATATGTTGCTGGCGTCAAAATAAGACTGTTTCCAGCATGGAAACACTATTTTACATTAGAAGAAGCAGTTTGCAGAGTTTTCCCGTGTGTTTCTTTCATCTGCAGTACCTGGCACTTTCAGGGCAAACGTTGTGAAAAACAGTCTCATATGGCCAGGAACGGTGAAATTTTACCGTTTGAGCTGAAATGACAGCTTTGTATCAAATGTGCTGCTGGCGTCAAAATAAGACTGTTTCCAGCATGGAAACACTATTTTACATTAGAAGAAGCATTTCGCAGAGTTTTCAAGTATGTTTCTGTGATTTGTACTGCGTGGCATTTTCAGGGCACACGCTGTGTCCCAGACACACAGAGAATGGCTGGAAACGCTTAAAACGGCAAGTTTCAGTCAGTTAGTGCTGAAATGAACGGTGTTTCTAAAATATGTTGCTGGCGTCAAAATAAGACTGTTTCCAGCATGGAAACACTATTTTACATTAGAAGAAGCAGTTTGCAGAGTTTTCCCGTGTGTTTCTTTCATCTGCAGTACCTGGCACTTTCAGGGCAAACGTTGTGAAAAACAGTCTCATATGGCCAGGAACGGTGAAATTTTACCGTTTGAGCTGAAATGACAGCTTTGTATCAAATGTGCTGCTGGCGTCAGAATAAGACTGTTTCCAGCATGGAAACACTATTTTACATTAGAAGAAGCATTTCGCAGAGTTTTCAAGTATGTTTCTGTGATTTGTACTGTGTGGCATTTTCAGGGCACACGCTGTGAAAAACAGTCTCATATGGCCAGGAACGGTGAAATTTTACCGTTTGAGCTGAAATGACAGCTTTGTATCAAATGTGCTGCTGGCGTCAAAATAAGACTGTTTCCAGCATGGAAACACTATTTTACATTAGAAGAAGCATTTCGCAGAGTTTTCAAGTATGTTTCTGTGATTTGTACTGTGTGGCATTTTCAGGGCACACGCTGTGTCCCAGACACACAGAGAATGGCTGGAAACGCTTAAAACGGCAAGTTTCAGTCAGTTAGTGCTGAAATGAACGGTGTTTCTAAAATATGTTGCTGGCGTCAAAATAAGACTGTTTCCAGCATGGAAACACTATTTTACATTAGAAGAAGCATTTTGCAGAGTTTTCCCGTGTGTTTCTTTCATCTGCAGTACCTGGCACTTTCAGGGCAAACGTTGTGAAAAACAGTCTCATATGGCCAGGAACGGTGAAATTTTACCGTTTGAGCTGAAATGACAGCTTTGTATCAAATGTGCTGCTGGCGTCAAAATAAGACTGTTTCCAGCATGGAAACACTATTTTACATTAGAAGAAGCATTTCGCAGAGTTTTCAAATATGTTTCTGTGATTTGTACTGTGTGGCATTTTCAGGGCACACGCTGTGAAAAACAGTCTCATATGGCCAGGAACGGTGAAATTTTACCGTTTGAGCTGAAATGACAGCTTTGTATCAAATGTGCTGCTGGCGTCAAAATAAGACTGTTTCCAGCATGGAAACACTATTTTACATTAGAAGAAGCATTTCGCAGAGTTTTCAAGTATGTTTCTGTGATTTGTACTGTGTGGCATTTTCAGGGCACACGCTGTCCCAGACACACAGAGAATGGCTGGAAACGCTTAAAACGGCAAGTTTCAGTCAGTTAGTGCTGAAATGAACTCATATGGGAAACCAGGAACGGTGAAATTTTATGGCCAGGAACGGTGAAATTTTACCGTTTGAGCTGAAATGACAGCTTTGTATCAAATGTGCTGCTGGCGTCAAAATAAGACTGTTTCCAGCATGGAAACACTATTTTACATTAGAAGAAGCATTTCGCAGAGTTTTCAAGTATGTTTCTGTGATTTGTACTGTGTGGCATTTTCAGGGCACACGCTGTGAAAAACAGTCTCATATGGCCAGGAACGGTGAAATTTTACCGTTTGAGCTGAAATGACAGCTTTGTATCAAATGTGCTGCTGGCGTCAAAATAAGACTGTTTCCAGCATGGAAACACTATTTTACATTAGAAGAAGCATTTCGCAGAGTTTTCAAGTATGTTTCTGTGATTTGTACTGTGTGGCATTTTCAGGGCACACGCTGTGTCCCAGACACACAGAGAATGGCTGTAAACGCTTAAAACGGCAAGTTTCAGTCAGTTAGTGCTGAAATGAACGGTGTTTCTAAAATATGTTGCTGGCGTCAAAATAAGACTGTTTCCAGCATGGAAACACTATTTTACATTAGAAGAAGCATTTCGCAGAGTTTTCCCGTGTGTTTCTTTCATCTGCAGTACCTGGCACTTTCAGGGCAAACGTTGTGAAAAACAGTCTCATATGGCCAGGAACGGTGAAATTTTACCGTTTGAGCTGAAATGACAGCTTTGTATCAAATGTGCTGCTGGCGTCAAAATAAGACTGTTTCCAGCATGGAAACACTATTTTACATTAGAAGAAGCATTTCGCAGAGTTTTCAAGTATGTTTCTGTGATTTGTACTGTGTGGCATTTTCAGGGCACACGCTGTGTCCAAGACACACAGAGAATGGCTGGCCAGGCTTAAAGGGAAAGTTTCAGTCAGTTAGTGCTGAAATGAACGGTGTTTCTAAAATATGTTGCTGGCGTCAAAATAAGACTGTTTCCAGCATGGAAACACTATTTTACATTAGAAGAAGCATTTTGCAGAGTTTTCAAGTATGTTTCTGTGATTTGTACTGTGTGGCATTTTCAGGGCACACGCTGTGAAAAACAGTCTCATATGGCCAGGAACGGTGAAATTTTACCGTTTGAGCTGAAATGACAGCTTTGTATCAAATGTGCTGCTGGCGTCAAAATAAGACTGTTTCCAGCATGGAAACACTATTTTACATTAGAAGAAGCATTTCGCAGAGTTTTCAAGTATGTTTCTGTGATTTGTACTGTGTGGCATTTTCAGGGCACACGCTGTGTCCCAGACACACAGAGATGGCCTGGAAACGCTTAAATTTTCAGTCAGTTAGTGCTGAAATGAACGGTGTTTCTAAAATATGTTGCTGGCGTCAAAATAAGACTGTTTCCAGCATGGAAACACTATTTTACATTAGAAGAAGCATTTTGCAGAGTTTTCCCGTGTGTTTCTTTCATCTGCAGTACCTGGCACTTTCAGGGCACACGCTGTGAAAAACAGTCTCATATGGCCAGGAACGGTGAAATTTTACCGTTTGAGCTGAAATGACAGCTTTGTATCAAATGTGCTGCTGGCGTCAAAATAAGACTGTTTCCAGCATGGAAACACTATTTTACATTAGAAGAAGCATTTCGCAGAGTTTTCAAATATGTTTCTGTGATTTGTACTGTGTGGCATTTTCAGGGCACACGCTGTGTCCCAGACACACAGAGAATGGCTGGAAACGCTTAAAACGGCAAGTTTCAGTCAGTTTGTGCTGAAATGAACAGTGTTGTCTAAAATATGTTGCTGGCGTCAAAATAAGACTGTTTCCAGCATGGAAACACTATTTTACATTAGAAGAAGCATTTCGCAGAGTTTTCAAGTATGTTTCTGTGATTTGTACTGTGTGGCATTTTCAGGGCACACGCTGTGAAAAACAGTCTCATATGGCCAGGAACGGTGAAATTTTACCGTTTGAGCTGAAATGACAGCTTTGTATCAAATGTGCTGCTGGCGTCAAAATAAGACTGTTTCCAGCATGGAAACACTATTTTACATTAGAAGAAGCATTTCGCAGAGTTTTCAAGTATGTTTCTGTGATTTGTACTGTGTGGCATTTTCAGGGCACACGCTGTGTCCCAGACACACAGAGAATGGCTGGAAACGCTTAAAACGGCAAGTTTCAGTCAGTTAGTGCTGAAATGAACGGTGTTTCTAAAATATGTTGCTGGCGTCAAAATAAGACTGTTTCCAGCATGGAAACACTATTTTACATTAGAAGAAGCATTTTGCAGAGTTTTCCGTGTGTTTCTTTCATCTGCAGTACCTGGCACTTTCAGGGCAAACGTTGTGAAAAACAGTCTCATATGGCCAGGAACGGTGAAATTTTACCGTTTGAGCTGAAATGACAGCTTTGTATCAAATGTGCTGCTGGCGTCAAAATAAGACTGTTTCCAGCATGGAAACACTATTTTACATTAGAAGAAGCATTTCGCAGAGTTTTCAAATATGTTTCTGTGATTTGTACTGTGTGGCATTTTCAGGGCACACGCTGTGAAAAACAGTCTCATATGGCCAGGAACGGTGAAATTTTACCGTTTGAGCTGAAATGACAGCTTTGTATCAAATGTGCTGCTGGCGTCAAAATAAGACTGTTTCCAGCATGGAAACACTATTTTACATTAGAAGAAGCATTTCGCAGAGTTTTCAAGTATGTTTCTGTGATTTGTACTGTGTGGCATTTTCAGGGCAACACGCTGTGAAAAACAGTCTCATATGGCCAGGAACGGTGAAATTTTACCGTTTGAGCTGAAATGACAGCTTTGTATCAAATGTGCTGCTGGCGTCAAAATAAGACTGTTTCCAGCATGGAAACACTATTTTACATTAGAAGAAGCATTTCGCAGAGTTTTCAAGTATGTTTCTGTGATTTGTACTGTGTGGCATTTTCAGGGCACACGCTGTGAAAAACAGTCTCATATGGCCAGGAACGGTGAAATTTTACCGTTTGAGCTGAAATGACAGCTTTGTCTCAAATGTGCTGCTGGCGTCAAAATAAGACTGTTTCCAGCATGGAAACACTATTTTACATTAGAAGAAGCATTTCGCAGAGTTTTCAAGTATGTTTCTGTGATTTGTACTGTGTGGCATTTTCAGGGCACACGCTGTGTCCCAGACACACAGAGAATGGCTGGAAACGCTTAAAACGGCAAGTTTCAGTCAGTTAGTGCTGAAATGAACGGTGTTTCTAAAATATGTTGCTGGCGTCAAAATAAGACTGTTTCCAGCATGGAAACACTATTTTACATTAGAAGAAGCATTTTGCAGAGTTTTCCCGTGTGTTTCTTTCATCTGCAGTACCTGGCACTTTCAGGGCAAACGTTGTGAAAAACAGTCTCATATGGCCAGGAACGGTGAAATTTTACCGTTTGAGCTGAAATGACAGCTTTGTATCAAATGTGCTGCTGGCGTCAGAATAAGACTGTTTCCAGCATGGAAACACTATTTTACATTAGAAGAAGCATTTCGCAGAGTTTTCAAGTATGTTTCTGTGATTTGTACTGTGTGGCATTTTCAGGGCACACGCTGTGTCCCAAAACACAGTCTCATATGGCCAGGAACGGTGAAATTTTACCGTTTGAGCTGAAATGACAGCTTTGTATCAAAATGTGCTGCTGGCGTCAAAATAAGACTGTTTCCAGCATGGAAACACTATTTTACATTAGAAGAAGCATTTCGCAGAGTTTTCAAGTATGTTTCTGTGATTTGTACTGTGTGGCATTTTCAGGGCACACGCTGTGTCCCAGACACACAGAGAATGGCTGGAAACGCTTAAAACGGCAACTTTCAGTCAGTTAGTGCTGAAATGAACGGTGTTTCTAAAATATGTTGCTGGCGTCAAAATAAGACTGTTTCCAGCATGGAAACACTATTTTACATTAGAAGAAGCATTTCGCAGAGTTTTCAAATATGTTTCTGTGATTTGTACTGTGTGGCATTTTCAGGGCACACGCTGTGAAAAACAGTCTCATATGGCCAGGAACGGTGAAATTTTACCGTTTGAGCTGAAATGACAGCTTTGTATCAAATGTGCTGCTGGCGTCAAATAAGACTGTTTCCAGCATGGAAACACTATTTTACATTAGAAGAAGCATTTCGCAGAGTTTTCAAGTATGTTTCTGTTTTAGGTTTGAAACTACCCTCCCTAAGGAGGGCAGTGAATGCACAGGCCTTCGACCCTGAGATTAACACTGCCACCCTGGAGCCCTGAAAAAATTAGCCGTATCTCAGCTTCATTGGTGCTATACTTAGCTTTTGTTTTGTTTTTTTTTGCTTAGTTAGCGGGTGTTTCAAAAAATTAGCCATTAGTTAGCTTTACGTGTAATTAGGTTCTTGTAATTCTGCTTGTTTTCTGTCCCTGTACTTGGTTTTTACTGTGGCTTATTTGCCTTTCTTTCTTTGTTTAGTTTTCTTCTTTATTTAGCTTTCTTGCTGTATTTATTTGTTTAATTTAGATTTAATTTTAAAGGTGCTTCCGGCAACGTTTGGCGATACTTAGCCTTCCTCAGGCCCTAGCACCTATGTTTCTGCTTCCAATTTGCTTTGCCAATTCCTCGCTAACTAAGTGTGTTTCCCTGTCCACTCCTTTTTATACTGTCCAAATCTTAGGTTTCAAAATCCCTTTTCTTATTTTGTTTTAGTTTTCCAATTTCCCTACCCATGTCTTCTCTCCTTAGCCATCCCCTAAGTTCTGTCCCTGTTTGGATTCTGTTTCTTGACTTAGACTTATATTTCTCCCCTTATTTGGGTTTGTACTTTATTTCTTTACTTAGACTTGTATTTCTCCCCCTATTTGGGTTATTTCTTTTGCCTTTTACTTGTACTTAGTTTCTTTAGGCTTCTTCATTTATTTATTTATTTCTCTTTCCCCTAGGGTTAGGGTTAGGGCTTGGCTAGGGGTTAAAGGGATGAAAACCACCTATCGTCCCCCCAGACGATAACTTCAAGGGTTAGGTAGGGGTTTCAAAGCCTGCTCTCCATTAAGGAGTGCAGGAGGTGCACTCTCCTTTTACTCTGGTCTGACTGCTGGGGCCCTGGAGCCGGCCCCTGAAAAAATTAGCCAATACTTAGCTTTAGTTTGAGCATAGTTTTGCTTCTTCTTTTTAGCTTGTCCAATAAGCTTAAGTTAGCGTAGTCAGTTTGTCAAAAAATTAGCCATGTTTAGCTTTATCTTTACTTAGTTTTAGTTGTAGCTTTTTCCTTAGCTTACTCTTAGCTTTCTTGCTTTTATCTTCTTTGTTTAGCTTCTCTTAGCTTTTTAGCTTGCTTGCTTTTTCTTAACTTTGCTTTCTTTAGCTTCTTTTGCTTTTCTTAGCTTTGTCTTGCATGGCGTTAGCTTGTTTTAGCTTAATTTAGAGGTGCCTCCGGGTTTACGTTTGGCATGTTTGTGCCTTCTTCAGACCCAAGCACCTTCTCTGTCGCTGTCTAATTCGCTTCTGCCAGATTTCTTTGACTCGCTTTACATAGTCCCTTTCGCTCCACCCACTTTGCCTTTTTGTTATCCAATGTTTAGGTTTAAATTCCCTTCTCTTTTGTTTTTGAATTCCAATTAACCCTTCCTTCTGCTTTCCCTTACCAGAACCCTTCCTTCATTTACGTCTATCTAGTTTTGGATTATGCTCTTCCTTTTATAGGGTTTTATATTCATTTGGCTTTTCTCGCCTCTTTATTTCTTTGTTTCTTTATTTCTTTACTTTGGCTTATTTCCTTTTAGCATATCCCCAAGTAGATTCACGGTTAGGGTTAGGGCAGGGGGGCTAGGGGTTAGGGTTAGGCACACCAACTAGGGGTTGTTAGGGTTAGGGTTGGGGAGGATTAGGGTTAGGGGCTGGGGCTCCAGGGCCACAGCACAGTTACCAAGAGGGATCTGGCAAGGTTAGGTAGGGGTTTCAAAGCCTGCTCTCCATTAAGGAGTGCAGGAGGTGCACTCTCCTTTTACTCTGGT
>JAFBJY010000669.1:10000-11003 GCA_016801885.1 Toxotes chatareus | reverse complement strand
GGGACTCCGCCAAAGCTTCAGGCCTCTGGTGCTCCCCCTCCACTCTCTGTGGACTTTGTCTTTTTCTTTTTTTTTTTTTTTTCCTTTTTCCCCTCTGTGCTCCGGGTAGACTGCTAAAGCTTCTCCCGGAGAAGGCAAAATACTAGTCTCCTTGACTAGAAGTGCTTTTACCTTCTCCTGAGAAGGCAAATGCTAGTCTCCTTGACTAGAATATTTTATACCTTCTCCCAGAGAGCACTGTGGGACTTTGCCCCCCAAGACCCTTCTCCCCGGAGAAAGCAAAATGCTAGTCTCCTTGACTAGAAGTTTTTGATACCTTCTCCCAGAGAGCACTGTGAGGCTTCATCCTTTCTTTTTTTTTCCCCCTTGCCTCCGTGCTTTTTGCCTCTGGTACTCCAGCCACAGCTTCCTCCTCTGGTTACTGCCCACCACGCCTGTGTCCCTTGCACTCTGGAGCGCCAGGGACTTTGTCATTCAAACCATCCACCCCCCCCCCACACACACACACACACACACACACACACACACACACACACACACACACACACACACACACACACACACACACACACACACACACACACACACACACACACACACACACACACCCCTCTGTGCTTCTTGCCTCTGGTACTCCGCCAAAGCTTCCTCCTCTGGTTACTCCCCACCACGCCTGTCCCCTTGCACTCTGGAGCGCCAGGGGACTTTGTCATGCCTTCTCCCAGAGAGCGCCATGCCTTAACATACACCACAGAGCCCCATGAGACCACTTGGCCCATGACATACATACACCTGAGCTGCGCTTAGCCTCCGACACGCAGCCCCATAGGGCCCCTCAGAACCCCGCTAACGTCTAACACTAAGCCCCATGACAGCCACACGGAGAGCGTCTAACACTCAGCCCCCGCGAGGCCCTTCATCCTCGGCCGCATAACAGCCACGCCTGAGCCCCACTGGCCCCCCTATCTTGGAACCTGGCTCACCAGCCGAACCTGCATGACTC
>JAFBJY010000067.1:0-65465 GCA_016801885.1 Toxotes chatareus | reverse complement strand
TGATGATGATGAAGATGATGTTTGGTTTTGGTTTTGTTTTTTTCCTCCAGCTTGCTATCAACCCCGGGGATGTCTGTTTTCCCAAAACAGCTAAATGCATATTTTAACATTTTCAGCTAAAGGGCATTTAAACCAAAGGAATGATATGATGTTTGATAAATTTGTATATTTTGTGGGCCTTTTTATGGCCAAAGGGGAATTGTAATGCCAATTTACATATGATATTTCTTATAAACACGGGTTATTCTCAAATTTGTATATTCAATTTGTGAAGAAATATAACTTGACCTAAGTGACCAAGCTGAGTATGCTGTTATTGTGTTTTGTGAGGACACCCGTTTGTCTTGACAAAGACTGTCTATTCTTTATCTTTGTTTTTTCCGTGTCTCTGAGCATAACTTAATTTATCTCAGTTGCTCATTAATTTTATCACTTGACCTCGAGCTTGTTTTTTTTTCCTGCCATCCCCAACCGGGAGGAGAGACATCAAAAGCCCAAATGGAGTTGGGGTCAGCCCTCTGTAGCATGGTGTTGCTGCATGAGCTCTTCCTTTCTGAGAAATTGATTACCTGAAGATTTTATTTGTAATAAACCTAAAAAAGAAAAGATTTCGGGGAATTTTATTTCATTCCATCAGGGGGAAAAGTTTTTTCCACCACAACTTCATTATCAACCAAACTTAACTTGTTATGCTCCCATTTCAAATCTAAAAAATGTTTATAGTTAATAGAAGCATTTTTTCGGGATGTAATTTCTAAAAGGTGAAAAACTATTTGCCACTGCAAAATTTTTCCCAGTTTACTAAAAAAAGACACAAACCCACAACACGGGGAGGGACAACAGAGCTTCAGTGGGGAGAAAGGGGGATGCCAAAGAGATTGAAAAGACAATGCCACGCCATCTTAAAGAGAAAATGATTATGTCCTTTTTAGAAGCATTAAATTACATGGCAACACAAAATATCCTATTTTAAAAGTTTCACGTTAAACAACATTACTAAAGATAAATGAATTTCCGAAAACAAATGAAACCTAATAAACACAAACATGAAAAAAAAGGTGAAAATGTCACACACAAGCTGAGCCAAGCATAACCCAAAAAAACACTGACCACAGAAGAAGACGCATGAAAAAGAAAAAGTGCAGAACACATATCACTATACCCCTTTCTCTGTTTTGAAATAAACTGGAAAAAAAAAAAAAAGATACAACAGGGAAAAAGCCCCACATTTTTGAAACAGCAAAAATCATCCCCTCGCGAATAAAAAAAAATAAAACCTCTAAAGCAAAAGTTTGAAATACAGTTGAAAATGATGCAGTTAAGATGTCTTTTTTTTTCTATTTAATTATTTGTATTATATTTTTCTGTTTGATTTTGGGAGTATTTTTTGAAAGGGGGTACAATTTTTTTTACTAGATTTCATTATATACTTTTTTTTTACCATTATTTATTTTAGAAACCTTTTCCTCTTACTAACACTCTATGTGAAATTTTCCTTTTTTCATTTTAAACGGGGAGTTGTGGGTAAAGTAAAAATTTTCCCTATGGGGATTAATAAAGTTTTTCTGATTCTGAGTCTGATTTCACGCAAAGGACGCAAACACAAAAAACTTTCGCAAAAAGAAACACAGAGTCAGCAGACTTGCACATCTGGCCTGAATTTAACAGCACAAACACACAGGCCAAGGTCAGGGAAAACCCCCTCGTGAGTTTGTAGAAAAAAAACCTTTTTAGAAAACATGTGCGGGCTTTTTTTCCCCCATTACTCACACCCCAAGACACACAAACAACAGACACGAGGCAACAGAAACAGATTACTTCCCCCCCACTCACGAGCACAAACACATCCCCAGAGAAAAGGGGGGCAAGATGGAAAAAGCGACAATGCAGCCTCCACCATTTATCCTCCCCGAGTTTCAAAAAAAGAACAGAAAATAAAAAAAATGAAAAGAATTATTTACTCACCATGATTACAGACAACAATGAAAGACCCCTGAAATAAGAAACAATACCAGAAGTCTCAGTGAATCCGTTTGACTTTAACAGGGGGTTGAAAGGCTATGTAGGCCACTGCATTTATCCAACTTAATTAAAATCATAAAAAAGAAACAAATAAATCTATGTAGAATTCTTCAAAGAAAAAAAATTAAAAACAAAAGACACTGTTTTAAAAACCCAAAAAAAATAAAAAAGACAGGACACCCAAACAACACCGGCCTCTAACCAATCTAGCCCCTAACCCATCCCAACTAAAACCAAAAAAAAACACAATAAAAAAATAAGAATAATGAACACAAAAGCAGCGCTATCAGCAACAAAAGACAGCCAACCCAAAAACATAGCTTACTTTTAATACAACCACTCCCAAAAATAAAAGAACTTAGTAGATGTGTAAAAATGCTAAGGGAAATCGGGCTGCCCTTCTCCCAAACCCCAGGTCCAAGAGGACAGCAGGAGATTGCGAAAAGCAATGAATTGGGCAATACAAGACTGTGAGTTCAGCCCCAGGATGCCTTTTTTTTTTATTAGCATGCACCCCAATTATATACATTATCACATTTATTGTAGTTATCATTTATTTTTCCCATTTTTTTTTTTTATGTACATATGAACACTTGATTTCTTTTTTCTCTATCTACAGCCAAGTATATGGCTTTTAATGCATGCATGCCTGTATGTGGGTTGTAACTATCCATTAAGATTTAATCAAAACTATATATTTATAGAAAATTTTAAAGAATGACACATTTCTTACTTCAAGAAAAGCTTGTTTTGTTTCCACACATCCTACAATATAAAAACAAATTTTTTTATACTAAATGAATGAACTCTTTAAAAATTTCCCCTGCCTTACAGCAACATTGGAATCTTGACCATCCCTGATTTAAAAAGAATCAGATGAATATCACCATTTTTACAGCCTCAGACATCCACACAAAGGCCCATCGGGATTACTTTCATTTCCTTTTTATAAACTTTGCCCATCCCAAAAAAACTACACACTAAAAAGGGCCCTGACAGATAAAAGACCCCCCTTGAACCCCTGTGTTGGCAAAAAAAAACCCAGACATACTTGTACATCATGACCTGCCTCAATTAAATTTAAATTCACCACTTGAAAAATGACAAAACCCACATAAGACACTGTTGCAAGCTTACATTTCTATTTTTTCCCTTTTTGACCATCACCCCAAATAGCTCAAATGAAAAAAGAAAATCCCACAAAAACTACAGCCACACATCAAACTTCCCTTTTATACTAATTTTTTTTTTCCATACTTTCTAAACAAAAAAATGAGTTTTACACATTTCATATTTTTTTTTATTTACTCTGAATTGGTCTTATTAAAAATTCAATGCCTTAAAAAACCAACTATGTTTCAGTAATTGAAATATAAAAAAACTGCCCTGTATCAGCAGGGGCAATAGCTCAACAGGTTTAAGAATGACTAGAGCATCAAAGAGTTCAAAGCCAGGTGATGCCATAATTTTTTATGACTTTTTATTGATGCATACCTGTAATACAGGTTGCCCTTAACATTAATAAGAAACAAATATTTCTTTTATAAACCAATATGTATAACTATTCATACTTTAACCTTTTAATTCACAATGCAGCCCTGAGAAAAAAAAAATCAATTGTACCTGATGCCTTGTGCATCAAAAAAAGTTGCCTTGACCAATATGGGGGGGTATTTTCTGCCAGTTTTAAAGGAATTAATGATCGCCAGCAACATTGCATGTTTCCACTTAGAACACTTCCGCCAAGCCAGGTTCCTACACACCAAGTGGGCTTCATTGCTTACTCTGAAAACAGGTACATTTTTAAATTTCTAAAAAAAATTTACCTTTTTCTGCAGGCAAACATTAAACCTTACTTTATCTAAACTGCATCTATACTGCATTTTTTTTTCCATTTTTCACAGACAGGTGGCAGTTTTATTGAATTACCCTCGAGACCCCCTGAGCGCACCCCTTTAACCCAACCCAAACTTTAACCCAACCCTTAAATTATGAACAGCCATTTTTATTATAACAATATAATAAAAAATGCCAACTCCCAAAAATTCATTAAAATTATTAGAAACAAATAAATATACCTTTTTATACATAAAAGTTAAAAAAATAATAATCAACAGAATAACAGAGAGAATAAAATGATTTAAAAAAAAAAAATATAATTTTATTATTTTAGAACAATAAAAAAAAGAATAATATACAAATAAAATATAGAATAAATATTCTGAATGGCAAAAACCATCTCGCAAAAAGAAAACACATAAAGGAAATCTAATTATAAATATTGCACTAAAGAGCAAACCTAAAACTAAACCTGACCTTTCTGGCCTTCCTTTATGCAAAACATCAAAATGCACATATGAAACCTGCTCCCCCCATTGAGTGATTGATATTGACAGCAAGGCCATGAGCCATTCCTGAGACATGGTGGGCCCCAGGTACGATTACTTTGAAAAGCTATCTGAAGTGACACTGTCCATTTCATTTGAGAAAAACCCACAGGTGAACTGTCCCCGCGCCCCCCCCCCTTTTCCCCCCCCCTCACACAGCTTTGAGACGGGGCCTTTTTTTAGGCAGGGGGCTGAGACAGGGGGCGCCACCTAACCGCCCATTTATGTCACCCCGGCTGCCCGGGGTTCCCCGCCAAAAAACCCACTGCAAAATGGCATTTTTTCCCCTCAAAAAATGCCATCAATGAACCACCCATGTACAGGAACAAAGGTTTTGCAGTAATTTTTGGAAGTACTTTCCTGTTTCTGCAGACTGATATACTAGAATAGACCCCTTTTCCCTTTACACCCTTTAACTAATATTTGTTTGGGTTTCCCGGGCAATGGACCCCAGGTCTTCAGTCTGAACTAAAGCACAATATATACCAGTACTAACTAATGTCATAAACAGCGCAATCCCGGACAACAACCCCAGCACTAGAACAAAAGTAGAATTTAACAAAAAAACTTGAAACACAGAATAACAACTGGCTTTCTAAAGCCCTGCACGCCTTTATTCCACCAGGTACTGAAAATTCACAGATAAGTATCTCCGAAAAAAACCCAAAAAAAACTGTTTCCCTATGTCCTGCTGAAAAAAGACACACCAATGGAAAGCAAATGCCGGGAAAAAAAGCCACCCTTTACCTGTCCTTCCACTGCAACAACCCACAGAAGGTAGAGGATTTACTTTCTGTTTAAAATTAAGATTTAAAAAAACAAAAAGCTGTCACTCCAAACTCAGACCAACATCTCATCTGTATAATTTTCCTTTTAACCCAATTTTTTAAAGTGGACTCATTCTTCCATTTTTGAAAAAGAATTAATTTTTCTAGCTGTGCTGAGCAAACCACATGCACACAAACCATATGCACACATGCTCACTCCTGGACTTAAAATTGGTGCTATATGTGCAGCCTTTCTTCTTCTTTTTTTCCCTTACTGCTTAAACAGTGCACATGGTCACTTTGGTCATACTGTTTATAGTATTTATTATTATTGTGTCCTTTGATAAGTAAATTTTTCTTGGAGTCTTTATATTCTTATCTGTATCATCTGTATATTCTGAGTGCCTGTACTTTATTGCATCTGCTCTTTGCTGCTGTAACAGTGTAATTTCCACATTGTGGGACTATTAAAGGTTTATCTTATCTTATCTTACTACAGATTCTTTTCTAATGCCTGTTCTACATTTTTTTCCCCACAGATTATTTCCCGCCCTTCTAAAATTCTACATTCTGTTAACAGTAATCCTTTTAAATTCTATTTACAGTGTTCTTTTTTTAATTCTACAGCATTCCGTTTACGCTCTATTCTACTGATGGGGATTTTCTGCAGGGGGTGGCTGAACCTCAAAGGCCCGTTGAAGCAGAGCTCAGGCCCAGCTGGGCCCCACCCTCTTTTTTAGTTTTTGCCTTCTGTAGGATTCTAAGTTTTTTGATCTTTTGTCGAGAATCCAGAGGCTGGAGATCAGGGGTTGAGTCCAGGATGCTTTATTCCTCAATACAGAGTTCAAAAAAATAAATCCTGAGGAAAATGAAAAATCAAAATGTACATCATATTTTTTATTGGTTGCACTTTTCTCAGGGACATGTCCGGAGAATTTTTATTTGGGATGTATCCTGTCCGGGGATGTATTGGGCAATTTGGGGATGTCCTTTCCCCCTTTTTTAAAATTTTTAGCCAGTTTTTCAGTGTCAACCACTTCACCAAATCTTATTTTCGGTACTTGAGCAAAGGTGTTTTTTCCCCTTGGGGCCCCCCCATGATTATTTATAAGTTGCTACCAATGGTGTCAGGAAGTTTCATTATTTATTTTTAAAAAACTGTCCCAAACCAACTTATCTTGTTTTTTCCCACAAACTTTAATAATGGCTCCTCAAGGTTCAGCAGTGCTAGACAAAGAGTGATACACAAAAAGCAGGTGTTTGTTAGACCAGGGTATTTAACTAAAATTTTTTAAAAGGTCCAGTGGGGGAAAATTTTTCAAGCAAGGCCCCAAAATAATGTCTCATATATATATATATATATATATATAGCCTCATACTGACTTAAATTAAAGTACAATTCAAAATATTTATTGTCACTTAATTTTTTTAAGTATGAAAAATCTGGGCGGGAAGGGTGTCGGGGGCCATCGCCTCCTGTCTCCCCCCCTCACCCCCTTCTGTTTCTCTATCTGTCCCCCCGCCACTGCCCGCTTCTTCCCTTTTCCCCCTCACTTGTCTATAAATGTCACCCTTTATCGCTAATTCCCCTCCACCTGTCACTCACCTCTCATCTTCTCTCTTTTCAGAGCCCCTTTCACTCGAATTTGATTTGACCATGGGGGATGGTTAACTCGATGAATTGGTCTGTGGCCCCAAAAGCCCGAAAAGACAAGAAAAGCTGTTGTTTAAAATTAGCGCCCCTTTTTGGATGAAATAATCAATTATTGATCGGGTTGGGGCCCGGATAAACCCGGCCTGTCCGACCCCCCCGTCCGCGAGTGCCCCGGGTCTAAAAGAGAGTGAAAAACAAAAAGCAGGTCTATTAAACAGAGAGGATACAAAAAGTAGTGTCTTTTCGTAAACACCCCATGGAAACCCCGAAAAGCCCTATTTTGAGTGCACAAGGGAAAAAAAGATGATAGGAATGCACGTATTTACAAAAACCCCCACCCACTACAGCATTCCATTCCCTTTTTTTCCGCATTCCGTTATGCTCATTCTCAGCATTCCCCACGCCGTCTTACAGCATTGCCCACGCCATTTTGGACCTTAAGCTCTGTTCTACAGCCGCCCTTTAGTCTGTTCCCCCGCATTCCCCGCTTCCTTTTTTATATTTCCCCTTCACGCTCTGTTCCCCCAAACCCCCCGCCCCTG
This sequence comes from Toxotes chatareus, assembly GCA_016801885.1. Classification (NCBI taxonomy): domain Eukaryota; kingdom Metazoa; phylum Chordata; class Actinopteri; family Toxotidae; genus Toxotes; species Toxotes chatareus. The sequence continues at coordinate 58,093 of JAFBJY010000067.1, read as the reverse complement.
CCTGTTCACAGCATTCCCTTTTACGTTGTTCTACAGCATTCCCCTCTTAAAGCTCCAAAAGATTCGTTTCCACGGTTCACTACATTCCCCCACGCCTGTTTCGATTCCGCTCTAAGCTTTATCAATTCTGTTTACGCTCTGTTCTACAGCATTCCCCCTTCTGCTCTGTTCACAGATTCCGTTTTTACGTTTTTCCAAAATTCCTTTGGTTTTTTTACAGAATTCCTCAGCCACCTTACAGCATTCCTTTTACGTCTTTCAGCATTCCTTCTGCCTGTTCTACAGATTTTGTTTTAGCTCTTTCTACAGAAATTGTTCATGCTCTACTTCACAGCATTCCCCCTAAGCCCTTACCCCCTTACAGCATTCCCTTTTTCCGTTCAAGCACCGCTTCCCCTCTACAGCATTTTTGCCGCTCTTTCATACTTCCCGTTTCGCCTTTCTACAGATTCGTTTTTACGCCTTTTTTCGCATTCCGTTCACGTCTATTCCCCACGCCCTTCCGTCTTTCACAGATTCTGTTCAGCCCTTTTACAGATTTGTTTTAGCTCTTTCTACAGGGTTTTCACGCTTTTCTTACAGATTGCTCATGCCTTTTTACAGATTCCCCTTTTACGTTTGTTCAAGCATTCGTTTTTGCCTTTTTACAGATTCCGTTTTACGCTCTGTTCCCAATCGCTCTCGCTCGTTCAAGCATTCGTTTTAGCTTTTTTCCAGCATTCCCTCCCCCTTTTTCACCACCCGCATTCCGCTTGCTCTTTTTCCCTTTCAGCATTTTCCGCTTGTTCTAAAAGTTTTTTTTGAATTTATAACTCTTCATTCAAAATCGATTTATTCAAAAAGTGAAATGAAAATGAACCATTGTGCCAACAGAAAAAAATAAGTTCGAAAACCATCCCAAAAAACAGACATTTCAACAATTGTATCAGCTGTCAATATCAGTTTTAGTTTTCCCCAAATAGTTTTGTAAAAGAAAAAATTTTAAAGGCCTTATTCATTTGTTCAAAGTTATTAATTTCAAATAAACCTACTGTAACCCCCAAAGAAGGCACTGAGTTCTTTTCTAAACTACTTCCCGGTTTTTCCAGATTTACCCCAAAGCCTAATGAATCTAAAAGGATGTTTGGGGAATTAGTGTTTTCAGTGTCATTAAACTGGTACAAGTTAAAAGGCAATGAGGAAAGAGACATTCCAATATAGACAGCAACATTAAATCAACATTTCATTATTTATTTAGTTAAAGCTAATACAGAAATGGGCTTTTAATTTAATTTCAAATTGGGAAAACCCTTTTAGTGTGTTCTTGGGGGTTAAATAGAGTGCAAACCAGATAAGGATAAAAGAAAAAAAAAACCGAAAGAGCTTCATAAAAATTTTTTTGCACATTAAAAAATGGGTTCATTTCAAGAATTGTATTCACCATCAATATCAGCAGAAAGGAGGGAAAAAATGGGAAAAAACTGATGAATGGTCACAAATTTAAAATACACAAAATATACAGTAGCAAATAGTAGGATTTTTTTCAGCCATTTAACCAGGTAAGTCCTTTTAGAACCAATTTTATTTCAGTGACAACCTGGCCACAGACACAACCAGCAGAAAAAAAAAGGATCAAATACAAATTCAATACATATCAACAAAAAGCAGTGTAATATTTCAAAAATACAGTGAGGGTTTTGGAAAAAGACTAAAACAAGTACAAGGATCTTGGGTTATGGTTTGTAAAAGTTTAAAAGAAGAGAATGGATTAAAGAGCGATTTTTTAAGTTGTTGTGAGATTTCATGTTAGTAGGGGGATTGATGTCCCGTTTTTGGCGACAGTTACCTCCATTTTCACACGCCCAAATTAAGGAAACGGCATTTACAAATAGGGGGGGGTTTGGCTGTTTGATCATGTCAATAAAACGACGCTGGTCGGGCCCAAGTCAAGTCAAAAGGGGATGCAGCGTGAGACATGGAAAGTGAAAGTGCATTTTTTGGGGCCCGCCCCTGCAATTGTTGCTGTATAGAGAGTGAGCTTTTATGGAGGAGAATAGAAATGTTATTTATTTATTTTTTGGAAAGTTTTTTAAGTTTTTTTAGATCCCAGCATTGGTATCCCACTTTTCCCACATTGTCCCACGAACGAAATTTGTCCCCCATCTGGTAAATTTGGGATCTTCACCCTGTCGTTAGTGGCAAAAAATTGAAAAAGAAGAACCAAAGGAGGTGAGGCTTTGAAGACGAAAAAGTGCTGGAGCAAAGACTGGACTAGAGTTCAAATTACAAAGAGCAGGTATGAACACTGAAAAATGTAAAAGTAAAAAAAAAATTTTTTTAGGGAATAAAGTAAAAATTAAAGTCTTTAAAGCCTTGTTGGGCTGTGTCAAAGGGGTTCCCTCAAGCATCGGGGGGAAGGCCCACCCCATGACTCCACAACACCAGCCACATCCACCCCCCAAGGCTGCTAAAGCCCAAATGGACAGTCCAACATCAAAACCCGTCAAGAGCGGAATGAAGACTGAATAGATGGCTGAGAAAAGGCCAAGGCACTGACACAGGGCTGTTTTTTCTTTAGTTGTGTAAAGCTTGTCACAAAATTTCCCAGGTTTTGGACCGCCCGCCAAGCAATTTGCACAACTTCTTTCAGCCAAAACAATCAAAGACTAATGCTGTTTTTTGTGTGCCAGGCCCCCTCCAGAAGAAGAAGAAGAAAACCCCCAGCCTTTTGGGCCTTTTTGATGGTCTGCTTTATCTGACAGGCCCCAAACCACGCCGAGCAGGGTTATGATTGGGTCGGGCCCTTTTCAAGATCAACAATGACCCATGCTGTGCCAAAGAAGAGAGTGAAAAGGCCGGAAGAAGGTATGTCTAAGAGTATCTACATGTTTGGGTTTTTTTAAAGAAATTTCATTTTTGAGATTTGATTTTCCCAGAGCTTTAAAACAGATAGGAAAAAAAACGAAGAAAAACGAAGGTATAAAAGGAGTTTGCCCCATGTTTGGGAAAATTAAGGCAAAAAAAAAAAACATGTTTCAGTAATCAGTTCATTTCTTGAAAACAGAGGGGCTTATTTTCTGTTTTGTTGTATTAAAAGATAGAAGATACAACATACATACAACATAAATTTGGGGACAGAAAGTATCCAGACCCCCATAAATTTTCCCCTTGTTAAATTGCAGCCATTTGCAAAAAAACATTTAAGTTCTTTTTTTTCCTAGAATGTACACAGCACCATATTGACAGAGAAACAAAAAATTGTAAAAATTTTTTAGATTGATTAAAAAAAAAAAACGAAATATCACATGGCCATAAGTATTCAGCCCTTTTCGGCCCCTCTATATTTAACTCGGGGTCCATTTTCGATCACCCCTTTGAGTTTTCCATCATTGGAGTGCAGCTGTGTTTGATTACCACAGCTCAAATGATCAGAGAAAATGAGAATCAGGGGTAAAATGGCCCTGAAGAGCTCAGAAAAAATTGGGGCGGACAGATCGGGGCCGGAAAAAAAAAGTTCATCCTTTTAACCAAAGAGCACATGGCCCCCCCACCCGGGAAAGACGTTTGGGACACCCAGAACCCTTCCTAGAGCTGGCCATCCAAAACGGGAAACGGGGAGGGGCCTGGGAGAGAGGTGAAGAACCCGCACTGGGGCTGAGCCCGAGATGGCCGGGAGAGGGGAAAAGTTCGAAAGTAAACCACCCGCAGCCTCCACCAGGGGGGGCAGGAGAGTGGCCCAACGGAAGCCTCTCCTTTTGGCAAGACACATGAAAGCCTGCATGGAGTTTGCAAAAAAACACCTGAAGGACTCCAAGATGGTGAGAAGATTTTTGGTCTGATGAGACCAAGATAGAACTTTTGGCCCTTTAATTTAAGCGAAAAAGGGGAAAACCGGGACGCTCATCACCTGTCCAATACAGTCCCAAAAGTGAAGATGGGGGGGCATCATGCGGGAGGTTTTTTAGCTGCAGGACAGGACAACAACCCCCAATCGGGAAAGATGAATGCGCCAAGACAGGGAAACCTGGACAAACCTCTCCAGAGTGCTCAGGGCCCCAGATGGGGTGAAGGGTTTATTTTAACAAGAGAATGACCCAAACACACAGCTAGAATAATGAAGGAGTGGTTTGGACAGCCCCCGGGCTGTTCTTTAATGGCCCAGCCGACCCCGACTTAAAACCCCAAATTTAGCATCTTGAGAGACCTGAAATGGCTGTCCACCCCTCACCATCCAACCCGACAGAACTGGGGAGGATCTGCAAGGAGGAATGGAGAGGATCCCAAATCCAGGTGGAAAAATTTGTTTCATCATTCCCAAAAGAGTCATGGCTGTTTAGCTCAAAAGGCTGTTTTACAAAATACTGGGGGGTCTGAATTTTTTATCGAGGATATTTCATTTTTTTAAAAAATTGAAAATTTTCAAAAATTTTTGTGTTTCTTGTCAATAGGGGGTGTAAGACATTAATGGGGAAAAAAGAAAAATGAACTTAAATAATTTTAAAATGGCTGCAAATAACAAAGAGGAAAATTTGGGGTTTGAAACTTTCTGATCACTGTAGGTTATATTTTCCAAAATGTCAGAGTCCAGAGAAGGCTAACTGCAACCAAAAAAAGCCGGGAACAACCCTGTTAGCAAAAGAGATTTATCTGGTTAATATGTTAGTGCCAATCAGAGGAAAAACATTTTTAAGAAGTTTTCGGGATGGGATCCAAAAGAATGTTGATGAGTTAGTTTTAAAAACCCATTGAAGTCAATTCGGGAGATCTATGGGAGAAAACATTAACAAAATCGGGACTGGAAAAATTTTTTAAAAGACGTGTTCTTATACACCCACATCATTAACAGTTGTAGGCAGGATAAGAGGGATTCTATTCAATATCTACTATTTGTTGCTAAAGAAACTCATAATGTCACCTGTAGAGCTAGAGGGGTGATGGGTTAACAGAGCTATGACTTTTTTTCAGCCCCTAAGTGTGAAAAGAAAACCCAGGGGTTTTTCTTGTTTTCCTCATCAATGATAATAATAGGGTTCTCGCTTTTTGCCATTAAGAAGCTATCTTCCAGGCTAGGGGGAATTCTCCACATTAGTGGATAACCATTTTTCCAGCTTAATATATCTGCTTTAAAAACGATTTGTGAATCATACCATGGAGCTAGCTTCCCGATTACTGACCTCTTTTTCAGAGAGGCAAAAGAGTCAAGGGGTTAAGTTAAGCAGCAGTATTATCAATAGATAGTTTATATCTGGAGTAAAGTTTAGGCCATTCCCCGTAAACGCCACATGCAACGGAGATAATAAAGATGGAATAACCCCCTTTATATTTGATAACAGATTACGAATCAAAATCTACGGGCAATTTTTCCCAGATGCCGTGGTTATTATTTAAATTCAAATGTTATTAAAAAATCGATAAAAATTCTGAGGGAATCCCAAATATTCAGTTTTGCCGTAGGTCAACAATGGGTGGTTTAAAAACAATTAATTTTTTGTTGGGGGGAAGAAAATTCTATAGGATAAAGGAATTGTTGGAATGATAGGAATGGTAAGAATCAGGGGAGAATGAATTTAGAGAAACTGCAAAAAGGCTTTGGGACTGCAACCTGCCTCCTGGTCTCAACCTGGGTGAGTTCATTTTAAACCCCTTTCAATCATAGAAAACATAAAGCTTAAAAAAATGTTTGGGGGGAGTTTGTTTTCTGTCAAATGATTGCTGATTCAGAAACCTTTTAAACACAAAATTAGTTTCATTTCCTTTTTTCTTTATTTTTTTTTTGATGTTTAAGTCCATTTCTTTTTGTTTTCCCTTTAGAAACCTGAATGAGTGCAGTCTCCTGATGCCAAAAAAGGTCTGCACAGTTATATCACCGTTTTTTCCCTTTAACCCCTTTTGTTTTTCCTAACCTGCCCATTTCAAACCTGCACTCAGATATGATTATTTGACTTCCCGCAAACCGCCAGGAAGAGGGGTCCCCGGGAAGACTCAGGTAGGACAACAGAAACCAAATGCTAGTCGCAGGGGCAGTCAAAAATATCCACATCTATCACTGTCAACAAAACCTATATTCAGTTAAAATCAAGTCTGTTAATATACCTGATCACATGGAATAAACAGCTTAGTAAGTCTGGGTTTTGGGTGTCTTTCTTTTCGGTTTGGGTGTGTTGAAACATACTGAGGTAGATCTTCCCTCCTACTCCCCCCGTGAGTTTTAGGGTGAACCAAGACGCCTGATGAGGAAGTTTCCCTTTACTTCCCCACATTTTCTGTGTTTTTAGCCTGATACAAAACCTTTCAGGTCATTTTCCCCCGATGAAAACACAGAGCAAAAGACTACCCCCCCCCCTTTTTACCCCAGCAATCCAGTTTAGACACATTTATTTACTGTGATTTCATCACTGATTTCTTTAATGTTTTTACAGCCACTCTTGGGGTGTGTGTGTGTGTGTCCCAGGTATGAGTTCTTGCCCAAAGACCACTTTCTTCTGACAGATGTAATCCATTCTTCAGCGAACAAAGAAGTGGGTCAACCACTGAAAAACCCTCAAAAACTACGGGAAACCCAAAGGTAGGCAGCTCAGGTTATTTGTTGCAGCCCTCTTTATTCTGCTCCATTTTCACACTTACGTACAGGTGATAAAAAGTCTCGGGTTCACAAAGAGGGGTTTTTCCTTTTTCCCCCCCTCTTGTAGAAATACCCAGACTGAGAAGAGGGTAAAGGGGAAAAAACCCAGACCCCAGCTGAATGTTTGAAGTTTTTGACCGTTTTGCCTTTCTCCTTTGTATCGCCTTTATTTCACCAAGGTCCAGATTCTCACACTGGTATAGATTACCTCATGTTCCATTTAAATAAATATGACATCAAAAATGTATTTTCAAAAATTGATTCATATCACCTTAGATTAGCTTTTCGGAGTCAAAGACTTTTTTACAGATATAGTGATAGACAGATAGCTGCTGGGGACAGTGGCATCCAGACGCCAGTCTTCATAGTGTCCAACAACAATCAAAAAAAAGCCACAGCACTTTCAGAGGTTATGTAGCTCGTTATTTCTGGCTTTTTTTCTTTGCATCCCAAAATTTTTCCTGCCATTTTGTGGTGAAGTTTTTTTCTCTACCTGAGGTTTTTTGGGACCCAAAGTCATATTTTCCATTTTTTCATCAGAGTTTGAACACACGATTGGCTTGTAAAATGTTTGAATGTTTTTACCCTTTTTCCGTTTCTAAAGTTCAAATATTCTTGGGTCTTTAAAGTTCTTTGTTTCCCATGGCTCAGAATCCAGCAAAGTCAGTGCAGCACTAGATGAAATGTGAGGCTCGTCGGGAGCCCATAGGCTCACTGACCTTTAACACCACACCAATTTACAGCCAAACAGGTGACAGGTGTGCAGTGACCCTTAAAAGCCTTTTAAAAGCTGTTTGTGTCAACTTGTGTGCTAGTATCGGGCCAAAACCAAGGGTATGTATATTTTTGATCGGGGCCATTTGTGTTTCAACCTTTCTATATTTTCAAAAGAGCAAATTTTTTGTGATAATAAATAATTTTTGCCTGACCATAACTCGTGTGTGTGTGGGGGGAAAACAACACACATATTTTTGTTGAGCTTGGTTTTTTTATGTTTTTTTTCTTTTTCCCTTTTGTTTTTTCCATCTTCTAAAAAACTTTCCGCAAAGCCTTGAAGGCAAATGGTACTCTGTGCTGGGCTGAATTCCCCCTGATTGTTCATTAAAACTGTCATCTTCTGTCTGTATACAGAAAAGAGCATTTCCCAAATGGTACACCCATATCTACAGTAACAGCTATCTAATGTATCCACATTTTTAATTTGAGATCTGGATTCTTCCAAATTGGACTTTGGAGCTATTTACCATTTGCCCATCTGGCCTGTAAGGGCCCTATTGAAATTTTGGGAATTTTTCCCTCAATGGCGTTACTGAGGGATTCAAGAAGATTTTTCCTTTTCCACTTAAAGAACTAAACCAACTGTGCTGAGAAAAATAACAAAACATAAAATACTCACTCCTGATTTAAAATTCATATGTGGCCCATTCTTCTTTTTATTTTTTTATTTTCTAACAGTCGGTCACTTTTCATACTGTTTATAGTATTTTTTTTTGTTTCTAATGTCATTTTTTCTTGGAGCTTTATATTCATCTGTATTATCTGTTATTCTGTATATTCGGGAGTGCCTGTCCCCTATTGCATCTGCCTTATGCTGAACAGTTTTTCCCCTTTTTGGGACTATTAAAGGTTTATCTTATCATGATAAAAAATAAAGGGGCAGATGATGGGGAAAATTCTAATTTCATTTTATTGCCATCGATTCAATTCAATTTATTCATTAATTATACCTTTACAGAGAAAGAGAGAAACTTTATTCAGAGAGAAAGAACTTGGAGAGGAGAGGGGAAAAACCTTTTTCTCAGTGAGGAAAAAGAGAAAAAAATTTTCTTCAGAGAAAGAACCTGAGAAAAGAGAGAAAAAAAACCTGAGGAGGGAAGAGAAAGAGAAGATAAAAGGAAAGAAAAGCAGAGAAGAGAGAGAAACCTTTTCTCGCTTCTCTGCTCTTTTTGGAGAAAGAGAAGGAGAAAAAACTGTCTTGGGGGGGAAGAGAAAGAGAAGACAGAGGGAAAAAGAGAGAAGAGAAAAGAGAGTCTTCTCTTTTTTTTTTTTGGTGGAGAAAGAGGAGCTTGGAAAACGCCTTTTCTCGCTGAGGAGGGCGAAAAAAGGGCCATGCTTCCTTCTGCTCCCTCTCCTTCATCGATAGAGACAGAAAGAGAGGGGAAAAAGCGTCTGATCTATCTGTCTCAAGGAGAGAGGGGAACCCTTCAAACCCCTCCTCCGACAGAGAGAAGAGAGAGATTTTTGTTTTCCCCCTTTTTCTGCCTGAGAGAGGGGGGAAACCCCAGAAAAAAAACACAGAGAGGCAAAACCTCCTGCTGGAGAAATGATGAAGAAAGGGAAAATAATCACTTTTTAAAAAGACCTTCAGTTTTTCCTCCCCCTGAGAAAAAGGAGAGAGAAATTTTTCTGTTTTCTCTGGGAGCGAGAGAGAAGGACAGAGTCTGGGGGGGGCCATCTGTATTCATTTCTCCGGATATTAACCTAAAGACACCAAATGAACGTTATCAGGGGATCCGCAGAAGCGGACAAAAGCGACGAATCCCCCCGAAAGACGTTGGTGCCAGCCCCGGCGACGCACGCCACCAGAGAGTCCCTACCCCCCAGAAACGTTGAGTCAGTGAAGGGGCCCCCAATATCATCGGGTGCCGCCGTAGTGACCCCGGAGCTGCTGCCTGGGCATCGGCAGGTGAGATGGTGCCCAAAGGAACCCCCCTCTGAGCTGCTGCTCACTGGATGCTTTTTGTTTTTGACTACATTACAGTTAAATTTAAAAACCCGGGAGGAAATCCCAGGGTAGGGTGTTCTGAACATCAGTCAGATTGGTGAAAATTCCAAAGCTTTCCCAAAAGGGGGGAAATAAAAAAAATGATCAAGTGCAGCCTACACTTTGATTTGAAATTTGTCGTATGACTTTTTTTAAATATGGGGTTTTTACATTTTTCCACAGTGAAGCTCCTTTCAGCACCTGTCCGGGACAAGATGCTACATGTGTTTCATTGTGATCCACCATGTCCAGCTAAAATGTTTTCCTTGAGTTTTTATTAAAAATGTGACTTGAAAACGAACCATTTGTCCCAACAGAATGAAGATGTTCTGAAAAAACCATCAACAAACTCAGAGCAAGAGTTCAAAAATACCTTTATTGAAATTTAAAAAGCTTATTCTTTTCCCCAACAATTGTATCAACTGTAAATCAGTTTTATTTTTCCCAACATTTAAAATAAGACAATTTAATGTGCCTTATTCTTTTGTGGTAAAATTTTATTGAATTTCAATAAACCCATTGTAACCCCAAAGAAAGGAGAGTTCATTTTCTAGAACTACCGCAGGTTTTTTCCAGATTTACCAAAAGCCATTATGAATCTAAAGGATGTTTTGGGGTAAATTTAATTTTTTCAGTGTCTTTAAAAATTGGCAAGAAAAAGACACAAGAAAAGGAATTCCTTAAGAAGAACATTAAATCAACATTTCTTTTATTTATGAGTTTAAAAGAAACAGAAATGGGCTTGTAATTAATTAAAAAGGGGAAAAACCTATCAGGGGTTTTGGATGTTACAAAAGGAAAACCAGATAAGGTATAAAAAAGAAACAGAACAAACCAGAGCAAGAGCTTCAAAATACCTTTTTATTGCACTTTAAAAAAGGGGATTCATTAAAAAATTGTATTAACCAATATCAGCAGAAAGGTTAAAGAAGGAATAAACTGATGAATGCCAACAAGTGTTAAAAAAAACACACATAATAAGAGCATATATAGAGGTTTTTTTCCAGCTCATTTAACCAGGAAAGCCTTTGAAAACCCTTTTCATTTGGGAAATCTGGCCACAGACACAATCCAGAAATAAGAAAAAGGATCACAGTACAAATTCAATACATATCAAAAAAAATAAAGTGTAATATGTGATATATATGGGGTGGAAAAATATTTTCTCCTGATGAGAAGGAAATAAAATTTTTTTAGACAGTTATTGTTTTTTTGATGTTTTTTTATAAAAGAAGGTTTAAGAGTAATCAATTTTAGAAAGGAAGCCAGGATGTCATGCACAGAGTTACCCCAGGTTACAAGTTCGTTACAAGAGAATGTTTTTCCCACATACCAGGATGGCAAGGAGGGGGGAGACAAAAAATCTGAAGGTAAAAAAACAGAGATAAGTTGTGCCGAGGCCCCGGAACATAACAAGTGTCTAAAATACAGTATACAAAGTACATTGGGCCACAAAGGGTCATGAAGGGGCCACCCAGAATTGAAAACAGTTCAAGAATATAGAATGCTTGATAAAAGAATATATTATAGATAAATTGACATTAATTTTTCCTAAACCACATAAAGTATATACAAATTTATAATCAAGTACTAATTCCCTTTTGGGGTTTTAAAGAAACATCATTATTATTGTTAAAATGATTTAGCTTTTTTTGGGAAAAGACACCCTTAGGTTGAAGAAGCGGGGGAAAAAATAAAAACTTAAAACCTAAACATCAATATCATCATCATCATCACATCATCATGGTCTGAGGCCATCGGGTGTGACTGGTGTGACTGACCATCAATAGACCTTACATTGTTGTTTTGTTGGTGAACAGATTTTACTCTGTAGTCACTTTTGGAGTTTGGGCATTTTCTTTGGAGGAGGGCTTTTAAAATTTCCCCTTTTATATTCGGGTTCCCCCCAGTTGAAGGTTAGGGGCCAGCACCCCCCGTTGTCTTCCTCAACGCTGATGGGGTTTTTTCCTAGACCATTATTCGGGGTCTAAAGAATTTATGTCGCCTTTTGTTTTGATTTTTGGGTGGTTGTGGGCCTTGGGGGGAACCCTTTTTGCAGTGGTGGGGGTACCCATGTGGTTTTCCCAACCCTTTACAGCTGTTTCAGTGGTCAGCAGAACCTGAACGGCCCGGTACCCTTTTTTTGTGAGGGCCCCGGACTTTGATGAGAACCCAATTCCAGGCTGTGTTGTGGGGGACTGCTGTGGGCAGATGGGGGACCACCTGTGAAGAAGTGAAAAGGGTTTTAGAAAATTTTACAGTATCTCAGATAGCATCATCACAGACCTTTTAAGGGGGGGTTAACGGGACCTCCACCTGTCTGGGGGGTTAAACAAACAAGATTTCAAATGGACCAAAACATGTTTGTTTCTGATTCATGGGATGGGGAAAGCACCGGGAAGTGCTTCAACCCCCAAAAGACCATTTCATCACAACATTTAGCAATTTTTGCTTTTTTCCCATTTTCTTTCAACAGCAGCTGCACCTGTGGAGATATGAAAATGAGACGAGGTAAAAACCCCAAGATATCTGACACTTTTCAGGGCTTGTTGAAAAACCTGGCCCATTGTCACTGCTGATGACTAAAGGGAATTCCCCCCCCGGGGAATAATTTGTTGCAGTGCTTTACCCAAAGCCCAGCCCCCCGTTTAAGAGGGAAAACTTCAACCCATTTAAAACATGTCAACAATTACGACATTTGTTTTCCTTCATTTGGTGTTTTCAATAAAACCATCTTTAAAATGATCAAATTTTGCAGTGGAGACCAGCAGGCAGAAAGAACAGCCCTGATGCGTTGTTGGCTGCAAAAATGTTTTCCTGCAAAAGTCCTCGGGTGAAAAGGTGTTTAATGATGAATTAACAGCAGCAAATTCCCTTGCCCACGGGTCTCTCCCGGGGAAGTTTTGGATAACAGGGGAAAAAAGGGCAAAAAAAGGTTTTGTTATCTGGACCCATCCACACTGATTTTTAAATGGGCACCTGTTTTTCCCAAATGGTGCGCTTTTTGAGGGGGGGAAAGAGATCAGAACAGAAAACAGGGAGCAGGTGCGGGAGGTTAGACAACATCAAACATTAACTGTGAGGGGAACCAGACAATGTTGCAGTTTTAGTGCGGCCTGCTGCAGCATTTTTAGAAAAGAGTCAGAACTGTTAGTGGATTTTCACATTTAATCACAAAAGGGGATGTTGAAGGGAGGATGGCATCAGAATGCAGACAAAGTTTATGGGGAGATGGCCCAGAAGAAAAAAATTTTTATGTCCCCAGGGGGCCCCCAAAATCTACCCAAACGATAACGCAAGTCTTTTAAAATTAAATTTTTTACCTACCCTTTTAAAGCTTCAGTAAGAGCACAAGTTCTGCAGCGGCAAAATGGTTCATATTGCAACCCCACTTGAGCAGCACCTGTGTCCACGGGAGAAACCATCCAAAACAGCTCCATGTCTGCATTTGGTCTGGGCTGAGGGAAGACGGTCGGGGTGTGAAACTTACGATCTGAAGACAGTCTTTCCCCATCTGCTGGTTGGCAGGGGGTTGGGATTACACTGCATTTTTTTTAACAGAATGTTAGGCATACGCAAAAGTGTATATTTAACCAACGCTGTGAGAGAGAGGGGTTTTTCTGTGTGCAAAAAGGCACGCATGAGGCCAGAGAGCCCAAATCTCCATAACCCAACATCACGTGATGCAACCCCCCTTTCTGCTGCAGCTACAGCACGCAAAAAAGGGGGAGACCACCCAACAGCATCAAGCCGTAAAAAAAAATAACCCACAGGTCCAGTCACCCCCATGCCCGGTCAAAAAAATCATGACCCGGCCCTTCGGGTCAACAACCAAAAAAGGAAAGGTGGGGTTTGGGCACCCAGTGTGGGAGAGTTTGCAAAGAACCCCTTTTAAGTCAGTAAAGGCGTATGTGGTAGCCCGTCAGTTTGTCATGTGACCAGATTGTTACATGAATATGGAAGAGAGAGGGCCCTCTGAAAAATTTTGGGGGATCCACTGTCTGCAATATGACGCCATGCAAAAACCCATCATTTGCTTTTTGGGGGTTTGGGTTTTTAAACAGATTGAACTTTTTAAAAGTTTGGGGAGAGGGTTTTGCCTGGGATCATGCCCCAAATAGGGAACACGTCTGAACAAAGCTTTAAAGCTAGTTTATGGCCATTATTTGTTGATGTTTTAGCAATGCAATCTGTTTACATGCTTCCTGTGATGGACTACAAATCATCAAATCATCAACATACTGTAACAAGACAAAACCCAAAAGGCAAAGGGAGGATCTGTAAATGTCAGAGTGCACTGTAATACCCAGGATTTTCTGAATATCCCTGGGGACAGCACCCAAAGGGCCCTTTTACCATAAAAGAAAACGCAAACCAGAATTGACTGTCTGATGAACGGGAACGAAAAAAAAGCATTTGCAAGATCAATGACAGAAAATGAGGGCATTAGGGGGGAAAAAAACCAAAAAATTTTTGCGGATTTGAAACTTGGGGGCCGGATGTTTTGCAGGCTTCTTGAAATCTTGTAAAAACGCCACCAGTGGGTTGTTTCTCTCTTTTTTTTTGCCCGGGAAAAAATTTGTTCTGACGGGGGAGTCACGAGGGGAACATAACCCGCCTTCAAAAGTGAATCAAAACGGGCCTATCCATTTAACGCTTTTTAAGGATTTTTCCATGCGGGTCTGTAACTGTTTTTGGGTGAACTACAAGAGGTGTGGTTCCCCAATAACCCCCAGATATTTGGACGTGCCCACAAACAGGGGGGCACCTCAGATAGTTCAGCCTTTAACTGGTGGCTGTAAAAGCATGAAAGGTGTGGTGGGGTTTTTAGAATCAAGAAATGTTTCCCCCAAAGGGGTAGAGGGAATTTTTTTTTTTATATAATCAGCCCTTTCCGGGGGAGTGTTCGGGGATTTTCGGGGCCTGAAATCAGGGGGCTGTTTTTGACCATGGTCCCTTTTCCCCGCCATGTCCAGGGGGGTTTTTAGGACACGGTGGAGACTGATGGGGCCCCCCAGTTCATCTTTGGGGGAATGAGAGAAAACAGAGACAGCAGCAGCCTTTTTTTGGCCCTAAAAATCATATTCAATTTTCCATTTGTAGTTTTTGTTCCAAATTTTCCCAAACCTTTCAACTGACCCTTCTGAAACTTTTGGGGGGCAGTGTAGTGAATAGGTGAAAATCATTTTGGGCTTGAATGTGTGCAAATGAAGTGAGGTGATGAGACGAACCCTAACCCAGCAAAAAACCACTCAAAACATACAGCAGAGAGTCTCATTTAACCATTTGAGTTTGAGGTGCGGGCCCTTTTTGATGATTTGAGGATTATGCTTTTGAAAAGATCCTCCCCATTAAATTAACGGGACAGGATTGACAGCAAAATGAATTTTTAACAGTGAATCATCTAACGAATGATAATGGCTTGGTGTACCCAAAGGGGAACCCCTCTCCCCAGCATGCACATTCTCCACTTTTCGAGATTTTAGTAACGCTGTTGATTTCAAAACAGACAACGTGACCTGAATCCACCGGAATGTAACGATTGACCCCCCTTTTCATGTTAATTGAGGTAACTTTTTGTATCCGGTTTTTTCCCTCACAAAATAAAAAAAGAGAGACAGCTTTGCAGCATTAATTAGTTTCAATGTATTGAAGCAAACAGTCTTTTTCATGATCATTTTTGAGATCACCCATATTGTGTTGGTTGTTTTTTCACTGGTCCCACTGGCATCCGCCCCCCCCCCCCCCCTCAGTCTGATGGGGGAAAAAGCCCATGCCCCTTTTGGGTTTTTGGGCAGTTTTACGCCAGTGTCCTTGCGGGCCAAAAAAAAAAAAACATCTGGATCTTTGGGGGTCTTTGGCTCCCCGGGAGACCTCTCCCTTTTTCCCCTCGCCCACGCTTCTGCCATGCCCTCTGCTCCTGCTTCTGCGTCAGCCCTGCGGGCTTGAAAAGTCAGTGAGCTTCCCAGTTTCTTCAGACGAGCCTTTGTTCTTCTGTTTTTCTTTAGTTGATCTTCGTTTTCAGATACAGTATGTCCAGACATGCTTTTTTTCCACGAGAGGTTTCTTTACCCCAGCTGCTATTTCTGGTTTCATACCCCCCAAAAAATTTTCTTTTCAGGGGGCCCCCAAAAGGTTGAAGGGGTTTACCCATCCCCCCCTGCCAGTCCACTGTGTATGAAAAAGAGGAGACGCGCCAAAAAAGCGCTGCATGACTCGTGGGACCCCTGCGGGGGAGGTGATTTTTAAGTTTCATTCTAGGTTTTTTCATGAATCAGCCAGTCACTGCAGTTTTGAAGTACATTGAGTAAAATTGTCAATCCGGACAGGGCCATGGCTTGCAATGCCTCGTCCAGGGTTAAACCAGTATTGGACCTGAGGCCCAGCTGCCTGCTTTGGAAAGCCCCCCCCCCTTTTTGGGGCCCTTTCAAGTTTTCCTTTTCAGCCCTGATTGCTTGGGTGAAGGGAGAACGATGTTTTTGGTTTAACTGAATCCCCCTTTTTTGAAGGTTGTTTCGGGCCCTTGGTGCCGGGGGGGCCGTTGTGGGACCATTTGCTGCCCCCCCCCGCCTCCTGGGACAGGGGCGAAGGGGGGGGTGGAGTCCAGGTCGATCCAGGGAATGGTTTTTGGGGTTTTTTTCATGGACAAAGAAGGAAAAATGTTGGGTGTTTTCATTTTTTTTGTCCCTTTTGTTCGGTTTAATCTTCCCCCCTTTTTCCCCTCTCCTCACCTCTTTTCCCCCAATGCTTATTCTTCCATCGTTTAAACTGAAATGCTTCTCTGTTTACATTTGGAAAACCCGCATCCCCCTTTCTGCATTTTTTTTTCCTTTTTGCCCAAAATGTCTTCAGTTGATCCAATTGTCCAGGCGCTGCCATTTTTTAAAACCCCAAATCCCCCCCTGTTTAAATTTTCATGCTTCCAGGTTTTTTCTCCATAAAGTTTTATTATTGGGGGGAGGTTTTTTGGGATTTTCCCATTTTTTGAACTTCCCCTTCCTCTGATTTTTCCCCATCCTTTATCTCTGATTATTTTTCTTTATTCCAGAATAAACTGTCCTTTTAAACAGATACAATTCAAAAATCCTCAAATACTCAATAATAACCAAGGCGTCTAAGTGCTTAGGAGATATACCGTTTAATTCCCGATTAATCGGGGAAACCCCACAGGCAAACAAAACATTTCCCACCTTTGGTGATTTTTTCCTTTAAAACCCTTTTCCCGGGATTGAGCGATGACCGGGCCTGAGGACAGCTTCACCCAAAGGAGGAATCTTTTTTTTGACCCGGGGTTTTTGTCTTTCCAAAAGAGTCCAGATACACGCCCAATCCCATCCTCCGCAAGTTTGGGGGAAAATACTTCCCCCAGAAGTAAAAAGGAATTTTTGACAGTTATTGTTTTTTTGATGTTTTTAAAAAAAAAAGGGTTTAAGAGTAATAAATTTTCCCAGAAAGATAGAGCTCAAGCATGTCATATTACAGGGTCTGACCGGTTACAAGAGTACTTATCTGTTTTAAATACCAGGATGGGGAGACAAATAACTAAGGTAAAAAATAGAGATTTTTCCCGGAGGCCCCGGAGAAAAAACAGGTCTTCAAAAGCAGTATACAAAGAATTTGGGCCACTACAGGTCATGAAAATTTTTTCCCCCAGAATTGAAATAAAGTTCAGGAATACATGAATGCTTGATAAAAGAATATAGGGTTATTGAAAAATTTTTAATCCAGGGACAAGAAATGGCCAGAATCAAGGTGAAGAGATGCAAATCTTCGAAAACCAGTTTTCAACTGAAAAACTGGACCAGACTCAACTGTTTTTAGACGGGTTTCCCCAGGATAGCTGTTGAAACCTGCTTGACAGATTCCAAAATTTTCAGTTTGGGAAAGAACTACAGTTTTTGGGTTCCCCACCCCCCAAAAGCTTTATAATAAGACTGTTTGTTGTGAGAAACCGGGGGTTTAGTTTTTTGGGAAATGAGATAAGTATTTCATCATTTAAAGACTGAGAATTGTTTATGTCTCTGTGTCTTGTTAAAATGATCGGGGTTAGACAACTTGTGTTATCAATCGAGCTGTTTCTTAAGGGGAATTTAATCCACAATAACTAGAGAGATTTTTACCTGGATAATTCGAATTCAGGGGTTCCCAACAAAGAAAACTGAACCAAAGGATGAATTACAGAGGAAAATCTAAAATTTTGGGCTAAAAAAGTACTTAGGGTTTTTTTAACAGTTTTGCTCTGAGCTTTTTTTATTGTCTGAAAAAAGGGCAGGCGGGAGAGAGCCACAACTTCAACGAAACAAATTGATTTAAAGCCATAAAAAGCACCAAAGGATGCATGACTGGAATGACAGAATTTTTTTTTCCCGTTTTAAAAGGGAAAAACCCTGGGTCTTTGAAGTTTCTGTAAGAAGATATGGTAGGGTTTCCCTTCAGGGGTCAGGAGATGACCCTAAGGCTTTGGGATGACGGGAAACAAGAGAAATTTTTCAAAAAATGTTTTATAAACCCAGCAAACTACGTATTTAAGTTTTGAAAAACCCTTTCTGAAATTTTACCAGATGATCCGTTTTTCCTCCGACGCTGATTTTTTGGGGATTTTTTCCAGCTGGTTGGGGAGGAGAAGATGAAGCAGCACCAGAAGGGGAAAGCCATGTTTTGTCCCACTTGGGGACAGGGGAAAAGTACTTTTAATCATTATATATTTAAGTAGTGTGTTTATGATATTTTTGGCATTTTTCCCATGGTTTTATATGATTTTTAAACATATACAATAGAAAAACTATTAAGGCCCAGCATTATAAATCGTGCTGGAAAAAGGAAAAATTTCACCCTCACACTGAATTTTTAACTGAAATTTAAATGGCCTGTTTAGACCAGAGATGTTTTTGTAAAATCAATCAAAAAAAAACACAATAAACTGACATTGATTTAATCACATAACTGCATTACTATTTGATGATAACTGTACCTGTTATCAGGTCGATCCCATTCAGGCACCCAGTTGTTTTTTTAAGAAAACGTCTTTCGGGTTTCCCCGCCCCCTTGATAATTTTTTATTTTAAAAAAGGTTCCTTTTTTCAAGGAACCTGAAGCAACCCTGCTGCAAACATCAGTGAGAAGTCTTGCAAAATCAAAAAAAAGAAAAAACAATATTTTCAAAAAAATGAACCAATATTTTTACTTAAAAATATTTTAATACAACCAGTCCCATGGCATCCAAAAAACAGGGAAAAACGAATACATCAGCTGACTGCGGGGGGTCATGAAGAATCGGGGTTGAGGGTGGGTGAATTTTTCCCCATTTCGGGACACTAGGGTTTTAGTGGGTGAAGGAGAGTTTGGCCCATGCATTCATCTCTGATTGGTGATCATCATATGTTCTGATGATGGGACGCCTTTTTAGCTCCACTTACTCTGGGAGAAGGGGTTTCGATTTGTCTTCAGCGCCACTCAAAAAAGGGGAGAGTTTGTTTTTGAATATCATAAAGTGTTCCTGAAAAAAAAAAAAGAAAAATACTGTTTGTTGCTTTTTGCAAAAAGGGGAGTTAAATTACAAAATTTTTTTTGGAGTATGGGTCTTTCAAAGATGGGGAAAGGAAAAAATCCTGAGGTCAGGAAACCCTTTTTTGTTGTTTTACTCCCTCTCCCAAAGGGGAAAAAAAACCCTACCATTTTTAAAATATTTTTTATAAAATTTTTTTTTCCTTTTTTTTCATGCATGCATGCATCAAACTTCCAGTCTCTTTTCATACTCTTTTTAATCACAGTCACCCTGCTGGTTTTGAGGTGAATTTTGTCCATTCTAAAAAAAAAACATTATAAAATTTTAACACATTTAGATCTATTTTTGGAAATAATTCTTCTCATACCTGACATATTACTTGCATTTTTAGAATTGTGTCTAATAAATAAGATTAAAATCTGTTGTAAAAAGCTGCAAGGAACTGTCCATAAAAGGGCAGGCATCCAGAATCACTTGTGTCTCTGTTTTAAAGTTTTTTGAGACTGAAGGACTTTGATTTGGAGGAGGATCACCCCCTTTGTTGCAGGACATTTAATTCAAGATCACACACACAAGTAAAAAGGAAAAAAAACCCAAAGTCCAGATTAAAACTATATCACATACCTGGCTGATATTACCTGTCTCAAGCAAAACTTTCCATTACCTATAACTCTGCTTACCACAAGTAGTGAGGGTCACATATTCTGTCAGGTCTGAACCCCCGGGTTTCATAGATGTTTCAGTAGATGGGAGATCTAAAAATGCAGACAAACATACAGCTTAATAGAACTGATTAAATTTTTTGGAATTTTTATCATCCACTTCTCACAATAAATATTTTTGTCTGTGCGATACAAATCCCCAAAAAATAAAGTGCAAAAAATGAATTTTTTAAAATGTCCTACCATCATCACTGTAGATGAAAAAAAAAGATTTTTGAAACATCCTCATCCACCCTCGCCTGTTGATCTGTGAATTTCATTCAAAATGTTTACATCTTTATTAATTTAATACTAAACATCTGACTGACCTCCTGAGAAAATCAAAAGCGCCCTTATTTAAATGATTTCTTTTTCCCCCAAATTTTCTTGATCAACATGTTGGTTTGACAAAAAGAAAAATGTCGGGCTTTTAAAGTTTATCCCAACTACAATGTTAAAAATACCTTTCCACCGTTAAAAACAGAAGGAATTTAAAAGCTCAACTGAGCATGCAGCCAAACTGACTTTTCAGCTGCATCTGCGCCGTTGAGCCTGAAATTTTTAAACCCCGGGCAGGGTTGCATTGTTGGATGGTTTTTTCCAAACAGTAAATTATTCAAGATGCGCGTCGGCATTAATTTGTAAAGGGACCTTTTGTTTCCCGTCAAAACACATCCACCCCAAAGACGGGGTTGAATTAAGTTTGAGGAAAGTAACAGCCCCACAATGGCAGCTGGGGTTAGCTAACAATCCCGGGGGTATTTTTAAAGGAGAAAAAAGCAAGGGGTTAGTTAAACACCAAGTTCGCAGTCATTAGCGGTATAGGTGTGAAAAGTGAGAACAATGACAAAATATAAATTTTAAAGTACTTTCTGAAAAAAATCGTTTTCCAGCCTTGTGACGACGTTCCGTCCCCTATCCCGCGAAAAATGCGTCGAACCCGGGGACAGATTTAAAAACCAGATCCTGATCACCAGGAATCCCAAAAATTCAACTGGCCGGGGTGTACCCCTTTAACAAAAACGTGCAGAGTTAAAAAATAAACCCAGAAATGTAACCTTTCAATTTTTTGCCTGACCGTTTTTAGATTTAAATTTTGCTGTGTTTTATACATGAGTTGTGGGCGTGCTGCTGTCCTTGGTGCTGAATTCACCAACCCAGCTGAATGGTCCTGAGTGTTATTTTTAATTCTTTGGTATTTTGGAAGAAAAATTCTTAGGGGTTATTTTTGGTTAGGGGTTTTAGTTATGATGTGCCCCTCATAACAAATTTAAGAAAAAATGTGTGTGTGTGTGTGTGGAGAGAGAGAGAGAGAGAGAGTGTTTGTCCTTGATGCCTTTGATTTCAAACACAGTCTGATGTCAGAGGTGCAGGGGGGGGCACATCGAGAAAGTTGAAGTCAAACAGGAGGGAAAGGGGACTGACGGGACTTCCAATTTGGGGAAGAAAGAAGACTGGATATTTCTGCCAGTTTTTTGCGGGAAGGAGGAGCTACTTTTGCAAGGACAAGAGGAAACAAAGGAAAGTCCAGATCACCTCCGGTTTTCAGTAAGCGTTGTTGCTTTTTCAGTTCGGGGGATGTTTTTGTTAAATTGACATGATATCTAATCAAAAAGAACTTCACCCCAAAGGTTTGAAATGTTCATTTTATTTATGCTAAAATGAGGCTTCAGCAGTCTGAAAGTGAAACGGGCGCCTCCAGGTTTTTTTTTATCATTTATGTTGAAGATCAACTAAGCGCTTTGATTTTTAATGCGTTTCTGAAACACAAATCCAGAGACACACACCACAAGCTAACACACTTTTCAGGCAGAGACAGAGAGGGGGCCCGGAGGCGGGACAGAGGGCAGGTGTTTGGTTTTTTCGCTTTTTGCAGTGATTTTACAGAAAAACCCCTCCACTGTGCTGTGACCTTTCCATGTTACTGTACTGGTTTTCCTGCCCAAAAGTTTGGGTTGCCCCAGTGCCCTGCAACCCTGCCTCCCTTTTGACTGACACATTTTTTTTGACTCAATGCATCAAAATCACTTTTTGTCAACAAAAAATATTCCTCCCCAGTAAGTAAAACGTTCTCTTCAAAGCTTTGGGGCTTCACCTGATTCAGTGGTCCACCACTAATTTCCCTTTTTTTTTCTATTTGGGACCAAAACAAGAGAAAAAGGGAAAGTGATAATCAGGACAGTCTTGGGGGTGTTTGGGGTACAAAGGGAGTAGGAGGGAAAACAGCACACATCCTCTCCACTATTAACACAGGGCAAAACTAAACTCTGCATGGTTTTCAGCCAAAATGATTAATAGAATTACACCATTTGACTGAACATAAACAAAAAAGACAAAAACCACAGTCCATTTGATTTTTAAAAACGGATAACCCCTTCTTCCTTCAGGAAAACAAAAATGTTTAAACCGGGAAGAAGCTGTTTTGTCTTCTTATCCCCCCGTGGTTTTATTTTTGTGATTAAAACCAAAATTTTTAATAAAAAAGAAAAAGGAACCCAAAGGCCCTTGGGGGTGGGTTTTTGCCTGTGACGGGGATGGTTTTTAAAATTGTATATTATCCTTTAACTTTGTGACAGTGGGGTTATAGATCAGGGGCGTTCATGGTCCAAGAAGAAATGCAGTCCTTTTTTGTGATAATGTTTCCCCACGTCATGATTTGTTGACTTGTCATTTCTTCCTCCATTTCTCTCATCCTTTGGTGTAACTGTTTTTTCGGGCCCCGCAGGAAGTCATTTTTTGAACAGATTAACCACTACCCCCCCCCCTCCACTGTTGATTGAAACTCGTGAGGGGGTGTTGTACAGGGGTTTAACCCAGGAACCATGAAGTGAGGAAAAGGAAAAACTTTAAACCTGTTTTTTTCTGTTCTATCACTGGAGACCTTTTTGGGTTTGGGTTTTTATGGCTGAGGGGCTTTTGAGGCAGTTGTAAGTTTTTCCACTGAGCCACTGTCAGGCTTTTCTTAGAGAAAAATTTAAATGTAATGAAAGGCATAGAGGATGGAAAGTGTGCTTAGCTTTTATGTACAGACAGACTGGCACTCGGGTGTTAAAGATTTGTACCTCAGATTTTCTGCTTTAGTTTGATCCTCCACTGAGCTCTCACTTTGGGAAAAATGCCAATTTTTAGTGTGAAGAGAAATTTCGAAAATTTTGGAACCGCTGCTTTTTCTCTGGGTGCTTTTCTCTATTTTTAAATCTAATATAATTGCATCATATGAAACCTGCTGTAAAACAAAAGTCTGTGTGCTTTTTTTTTTTCAGTACATTGTTCCAATTACTTAACATACACAGAAAAGAAATCATTTTCTGTGTCTGTTCATTGTACAGTGAACTTCCTCCATCAGGGAAAAATGGGGCACAATGTCCACAGTCACCCCCCACCCATAAGATATGCTAATGTTTTGTAGCTTTTTTGGGGGCAGAAGACACTGCTGTGGGAGAAAGAGTTAAAGAAAGGATTTCTAGGTTTGGTTTCATACACTGTATTTAATTCATTTCTCAGTTTGGTGCCTGGATTCCCCAAGGTTTGGGTATTTTTTGCAGGTGGTACAGTTTGTATTCAACATATGATTTCTGTTATAGAAACATTTTGATTTGTTTTCTTATTAGGAAAAAAGAAGTTTATTATTTTAATCAATTTTTCCCTAAGTATTGCTTTTTTTTAAAGCTCAGTTTTTATTATTTTCTTGAAGTGTGTTGGGGGTGAAGCTGATTCATCCATGTTGAGTCTTGGAAAAAAAAATGGGGGAAAATTTACAGAGTCTGATGCAAATAATTATTCAAATGTTTCAGGGAGGAGATGAAGACGTCTTTTGTTAAAATATAAAAAAAAAACAAAAAAAGTGATAAAATTTTAAGGAACAAAGGAAGGGGAGCTATAAAAAAGTTTTTATGATGAAATCAAAGTCAATGAAACATTTTATTTCTTTTTTTTGTTTTCTTTTTAGGTACTGGATGCTCATATTTTACACAAAACCTTTTAGGCAAACATGGGGAGGTTTTATTTGAAAGAGATAAAGTGTCGACCCGAGGAAATGTTTCAAAAAGAGGAGCAGTTTGTTAAAAGAGAGAGAGAGTCTGTGTGTGTGTGTGTGTGTTGTGTGTGTGTGTGTGTTTGTTTTGTGTGCATTTCATGGAGTTTAGGCAGAGTTTTTTTTTTTCCCGTGCAATCCAAGTTTTCTTCTTTGTGGAGTGCTGGTGGTGTCAGTGTCAGGGGCCCCCTGGGAGCAGCTGAAGAGGCCGAATCCTGCACCCAGTAGCAGGCAGTGTACGGGGAGGCACCTCTCCTATCATTTCTGCAGACACCAGGTTTTTCCCGAGTCTCCAAGGCCTCCCCCTGTTGGGCTTTTCATGGTTCCAGGTGGGATCCACAGCAGAAAAGCACAAGGAGTTGAAGACAGAGACATCGGTCACAAAGAAAAAAAACCTGAAAATTTTCTTTCTTCTGCAGCTGTGGGAGATAACCCAAAAAAAACCAAAATAAAAAAAGTACTGAATACTAAAATAAAAATAAAGTCACCAAATAAGAATTCAGAAAAACCCCTTATTTTAGTAAGAATAAGAAAGTTTGGGAAAAGATGATGTTTTTGGCCGACCTCCCAAACACTGCCAGCAGCCTTTCCGGGAAATCTGGGACCCCATAGGAAGTGGGAACACGAGGACCCAGATTTCTTTTCTGGCTTGCTTGGCAATACTGGTGAAAGTTGCACCGCCTTTGGGGGGACGCTGCTCATCAACCCCACACCTCTCCCAGGGTTGAAAAAAGGGGAGGTGATGTATCCACATTTCCCAGATTGAGGGATGAGTGTAAATTTCCCCTGGGGACAAGAAGGGGCATTGTCATCAAAAGGGGGGGGGAGTTATTTCCCGAATTTTGGGGTGATTCATGGTGGTCATCCCGATGGAGGGGACCCCGGGCCGGACACCCAGCCAAAAAAACAGAGTCCAATGTAGGCTTTCACCCACTGTGATCGAATCACCCAGTTTCACACTGGCGCCCTCCATGTTAAATCAAATCAAAAGAGGATTCCACATCAAAGTCCGGGATGGTGACCCGGGGCAGCCCCGGGGGTCACACCTGTGGAAAGGGAAATAGTGAGAGTCTCTGCATGTTGGAAAAAATGAACCATCCCTTGATTTCCATGGGCCTAGGGGTGCTGGGGACCTCCCATGATCCCCGCACACCCTTCTTTTTCTCTTTCTCCCGACCCACCCCACATGTTTAACCTTTATTCCATGTCATTAACCGGTCCTCTTGTCCCGAGTCCTGTGCTTGTTTTTCTCTGGGCTTTTGTCTTGATTTTTTGCAGGTGTTCTGGCTCCACCCACTGTGCTGTTTATTGTCTACAATGATCCATTTCTAAAAACATTAGTTTAATATTCTGTCCTGATGAAGATAGCTAACAAAAAATAAAAAGACCCCGTAGACTTTCCTTATTGCTTTTTCTGACTCTTCTTATGTCTTTTGTAAACTGAAACACAAATAGATACACAAATTTACAAACATACCACAGTTCACACAGAACACACAATGAGGTTAAAAAAAAAGAAAAGCCATAAGGCTTAACAGCTTTGCTAGCGCTAGCACGTTTTCAAACTTAAAATAAACATCTTAAACACTACCCCCAAAAAGACCCCGGGCCACAAACAAAAAAACAAACAAACGAAATGCATCCACCATACCGTTGGTTCCATTTCGGGTCGAAATCAACTTTGTTGGGGGGCACTAACATCGCTAAAAAGAGTCCGGCAGAAAACGCAGAGCAGAAAACGCCAGGTGGAGCTCAACCCCCCAAAACACAACACAAATAACTTTTTTGAAACACGACAAAGTGAAATTTAAGTTCCACCTGCACAGAAAATGTTGGATTAAATTCTGCGACGTAATGTAAAAATTACCAATCATGGGTTTTTTCTTTTTGTGCCTTTTTTATCAAACTGTAATCTGCTGAGACACAGATCCACTAACTGTTCTGTAATCTGAATGGTCCTCTAACATTCTTTTACTGCCAACCCCCGTTTGTATATGTTTTATGTGATGTCCTTTCCCCCCTTTCCCCTATTCCTAGCTGTCCCATCTTCCTCCTTTTTTTCCTTTCACCCAGCCTGGCCATCGGGGAGGGGGGTCCCCAGAGCCAGCCTGGGCCTGTAAGGGCGAGCAATTTTATTGTAAGGGGCTAAAAAATAAACTGAATTGAATTGAACTGAATTGATAAGATAAGATAAGAAAACCTTTTTTTAGTCCCCAGAAATTGCAGCAACAGAGGTGTACAGTAAGTAAAAAATAAAGGCCTACCAAAAAAGATTAAAAAACACTATTCCAATAGTAGAATAACTAAGAAAAAAATTAAGAAAGATAGCTGCTGTAAATAAAAAAGAATGAAAATTTCTGAGAGGGAACATAGTACACAATAAATATAACTATTGCAATTTAATTACAATTGATAGTTAGGAATTTAATCAAAAGGCAACAATGTCTATTGAACTCCATCTGTATAGAATCTTATTCAGTCGAACAGGACGGGTTAGACACCCTCAGCAAAGAGGACAGTGGAATATCTTCCCCGATCCATCCCGTCTCATCTACATCCTGTAAGACTTTCGTTGTCAATAATCCAACCATTAAAGAGTCCCCCGGTTTAAAAAACAGCCTGTGTGACACCAGAACCTCAGTGAGAACTGAAAAATGTCGTTGTTCGTTTTTAATTTATAAAAGTTGTTCTGATGGTGAAAGTGGGTTAAATAATATAACAGCAATAAGAGAAAGAGGACCATGACAGCATTAAGGGCATGGACGGAAAATGTCAAATTCCGAGCTGTACACTGTTAAAAAATGTCACAACTCATTAGTATGTTCTACCGCAATTAAGATCAACGAAGGGGTTTAGGATGGGTTGAGAGAGAGAATGGGAGAGAAACTTAAAGTCCAAAGTATTTACAAGTTTGTGAAACTACCTGATACTTTTCCGAGTGTTCAGTCATGGGAAAACCCGAAAAAAAAGCTATTTTTCATTTTTCATTTATCATGGGAAAGACTAACTTTTTTTTTTGGGTCACTTGATTATTCATCTGAGAAAAAAGTTGGGTTTTTTTTGAGTTACTGGGCACTGCAGTGTGTTCAAAAAAAACATACTTATAGAAATGAAGGCACTGATCACACAGTCTAAAACATAAGCTTCAGAAAAAAAAAACATTTTATATGCTGAAGGAAAAGTTGGTTTGTGTCATGTCCCTTTTAAATCAACCAAATACCCAACAAATCAAGCATTTAGCTTTGTAGTTCCCCATTTTTTCAAACACTGTGGTTTAGAAAAGCCAGTTGTGACTTCAACCCAGTTTAAACAAGTCATGCAGTAGATGCAGAATGCAAAGATTTTTTCAAACATCTGCACCAGCACTGAGGGAAAAAAATCAAGATAATTATATTTTTTGTTAAAAAAGAGAAGTTAACTTTGTTTTTCGTTTGAAAGAGGAGAAAAAGTTTGAAATTTGGGCTAAAAACAGCTGTGAAGAACATTTTCTTGTTTTTTTTTAGAGGTTTTTTAAAAAATAAAATGAATCAGTGGGAAAAAAAATATGGAGAGAATTTATCCCACAAACTTTGGGCTTTTGGAAAAATTTGAAAACTTGTTCATGTGAATCCCAAAATGTCTGGTTTCAGCTAATTTTCCTTTGGTGATGAATGAACACACATTTTTCACTGCAAAGCAGCTGCAAAGGTTTACACCTGAGAAAAAGCTGTCACCGTTCAGTTAAAAAGCAAAGAAGAAGCAGGTGGTGAAGAAAACTGATGGGGGAGGAAAGAGAGGGGGGAAAAAATGAATAATTACGAACCCAAACATCAACAGACGCCTGTCAGGCCCAAAAAAATGACTCATCAAGAAAACAAAATTAAAGCAACTAGCCTATCTTCATGTTCCAGATGCCCACAGTTTTGAAAAGTAAAAAAACCAGATGAAAATAAACATTCATGATTTGACCCCAAAATGAAGAAAACATATTTTACCTGATGCATGAAATAAAGTTAAATCAGTGAAGGTTCAGAATGGTTTCAGTAAAAAATCACAGATCTTATTTAAAGCTCCCGTCCGCAGACAGCAGGACAATGACAGTGAGAAGACTGAAAGACATGGGGCTTTGTCCGGTTTAAACAAAACAGGGACACAAAGAGCAGCCCAGCCCCTTGGGGAAAAATGGGGGGAGGACAGGGCGGGACACCCCGGGCACGACGGGGCACACCATCCCCTCTCTTTCCCCTAAAAGACCCCAAAAAATATCTGAATCAAATAATTTAAAAAGACTCATGAGCTATTTAAAACTAAATGTTTGATGATTTAAAAAAATTAATTTGAGGGAAAATTTTTTTATTCAGGTTTAAAAACCCCCACTTCAAGCTTCTCCTTTCCCCCACCTGTTTCTCTCCCTCCTTTCATCTGTCTCATGTAGACCCCCTTCCTGTACTGTTCTCTGCACTCCTTCCCTTTCACCTTCAGCCCTTTTTATGTCAGTATATCCAACAGAGACGAAAAATTATTTTGCAAAGACAAAACATCAAAGATAAAACAAACTTTCACATGCCCCAAAGTCAGAAACACACCAAACAGCAAAATTTTTTTGTTTTTTCAGGAACAATAACCTCCACAGACTGTCCACACTGCTGCTCTTTTTTTGAGATCACTGCACCACTTTTTCCTCCAAATATAACAGTGATAAAATTTTGGGCGTAAAAAACACACTGTTCCCTTCTCCACCTGCTTTGAGTTGTGTGAGGAGGGTGAAGTGTGGAGGTAACGCCCCAATGACTGACTTTCCTTTTGCTTGGTTCCCCCCTCAGCTGCCGTCACTGGGGCCCCTTTAGAGAAAAGTGTTGGGGGTTAAAATCATTTACTGAAGTGAGCTTTTAAAAGGCACATTACATTCAAAGAGGGTCAGCCCCAACACAGCCAGGTAAGTATGAGCTGGTTTTTTGCTTTTTCAGTCTGTCCCAAAGCCACTAGTCAATGTCTTTGGGAAAAAAAGAAAGGGGCCACTAACCTTTTCTTGTCTCAAAGACGCCAGCATCCCCACCAAAGCCTAAAATAAAGAACCCGCAAATCCCATCTAGCACGATTTCTTCCGGGAAGAAAGAGCAAAGGGGGAAGGGGGTTTCCCCTTGTGGCGCCAAAAAGTTTGACTTTTTAATTTAAATCGGCTCAGCCAAAGGCCAAGCCAGCCAAAATAATTAACTTTATTGGTGTTTTCTCCACGGGAAATCTTTTTAAAAAGGTAAAGATTGGCAGAAGAGAAAAAAGAGCAGAAAGGCCTGTTTCAAAAGCAGCTGAGGGCCCAGTCCCAGAACTCCAAAGGGGGCCTCCCCTTTTCTGTCCAGGAACCCAGCCTCCCCACCCCCTCCAGCCTGGGAACCACCGCTTTTCACGGGGACTACAAAGTCTGGGAAAGATCAGGCCCTTTAGGGAGTCCCTACCAACTAGTGAGGGCACGGGTTTTTGAGGGGGGGTTCCCCGGTGATATCAAAAACAACTGACTGGGTTTTGCATTAAAAAACTTAGCCGCATTTTTCCTTCAGCCACTGTAAAAGTTTGACTTAACAAAATTTTGTCAGAACTTGATTTCTAAAAGAAGAGAAAGGGCACTGCCCCCCCGGGGGACTGCAATGCCAGGTGAGCGGAGGAGGAGGCCCCTTTTTAGCTCCCCCCTCCAAAATGGGTTTTTTAATTATCCCCATATAGGGGAATAGATATTAAACTGATAAGAACAGAAAACATGATCTTAGCCAAAAGGCCCAAAGGCAGAGGCCCCGGTTGACGCCCCCAAACAAGTTTTTTGGTACAACCGCACTTGTCTGTGTCCCGCTTTGTGCAGTTTTTCAATTGCCCCCATTAGCAACTCCCCATCTGTTCGGTACTTTTCCTGCCGCTATAAAGATGTTTGACTTTTCACCAACTCAAAGGTTTTTAAAACGGGGAAAGCCGGGCCAAAATAGTTCAACTCACTTTTCCCCACCAAAGTAGAAATAAAGCATACAGAACAACATCAGAAATTTCTTCCACAAACAAGCAGCAAAGTCGACAGGAGAGCTCCCCTTCATTTTTCAGGAAAGGACACCCCCCCCAATTTAAAGGGGGAAAACGGGAATTGTCATGACTAAACACGCCCACTCTGTAGCGACGCCAGAGAGCTTCAGAGCAACACTGCCGCTTTGTGGACAGACTGCAAAGCTGACATTTAAACCCAAATCAACAAAGCCACTCACAAAAAGGGGGTCTTCAAAAGGTTAGCACATGGGCATTCCTGAACATTGTGTTTTCTTCTACACCACCAACAGGGGGGGCGAACCAGTCAAGATTCCCACATTTAATTCAGGGGGAAACAGCCGGGGGGCAATGGTGAGCCTCACCCTGGGTGAACCACCTTTTTGATCATGGCCCCCAGGTAAGTATGAGTTTTAGCTGTAAAGAGTGGGGGGGGTCACCAGGCACAGCACTCTGGGTGACGGTTTCCAAATGATAATCCCAATTTCAGTGCCTTACATCGCCCCCTTTTTGCCACTGTAAAAGTTTATCCCAACAAACATGTGTCGAGCTTTATTTTTTTACAAAGCAAAAGAAAGGTGCAAGCCCCGGGACTGAATGGGGTCGGGGGAGTGAGCGGAGCAAGCCCTTTCAGCTCCCCCCCCTAAAAAAGGGTTTGATAAGTTGAAAAAAACTCAAATCAACAAAGCCACGTACAAAATGGAGATGAACCACACTGTTTTGATGATATTTTTTTTTTTTATTGTGAATCAAAAAA
Source organism: Toxotes chatareus (assembly GCA_016801885.1). Taxonomy (NCBI): domain Eukaryota; kingdom Metazoa; phylum Chordata; class Actinopteri; family Toxotidae; genus Toxotes; species Toxotes chatareus. The sequence goes on along the minus strand of JAFBJY010000067.1, from coordinate 27,732 downwards.
TGGGGATAAAAATTTTTTAGCACCTAGTATTCCCAGGGGGCCCATCCGTTCTAACCAGGCCCCACTCTTTTTGAGATCGGGAGATCCGGGGGCAAGGGTGGTATGGCCGGGGCAACACCAACCCATATAAAAGTTTTTTATACATGCTAAAACGCCACTAAAAATCCAATGTTTAATAGGAAATAATCATCTGGATTTCTACAAACCAAAAAGAAGAATCAAAAAAAAACCATCCACCTGACGAGAATTCTCTGACATCCCTCATCTGATAAAGGCTGTTACGAGTCTGATCACTTTTAGATCCATTCCGTCCAACATTGAGTAAGATGTAAGAAAGAGGAAATATTTAAAAAGCTACTTTTTTTTGTGTTCCCCAAAAACTTTTTTGGGTGAACATCATGTTCTTGTGGGTACACCCAGGCCGGTTTAATTTTTTAAAATTCCTGGTGTTCAGGATCTGGTTTTTTAACCCGTCCCTGGAGTTTAAATTTTATCAGGGGTGAGGCACAAGAACCGCCCAAGGCTTAAAAAATTTTTTTACTTTTAATGTGAATTTTTCATTTTTTACTTTATCTTTTTAATTTTGAGAGATTTGTATTTTGAACAGACAAAAAATATGTGATTGTGAGAAGTGGATGAAAGAATTCCCAAAAAAGGGTATTTAATTTGTTATATTGTTTATTTTTTGTTGATTTTGATCCCATTCTGAAAAATTTGAAGGCTTCCCCAGCTGACAGAAATGTACCCCCCCACTTTGGGAAGTTTATAGGTAAAGGAAGTTTTGCTTGGAAGGAATTCCACCGTATAATAGTTTAATTCTGACTAATTTTATTTTCCTTATACTTTGGTGTTGATTTCAGATCTAAGGTTAGAAAGGGTTTAACCCCCCTCCAAGTCTGACAGAACACTGCAAATTTTAAGATTTTTAACAGAAAAATGGGTTTTCCCCTTTTTTTTGGGGGGGTTTTCAAAAAATGTAATTGGGCCAACTTGATAAAAAGATTTTAATTTTATTTGACTAATTCCAAAAACAATAAATGTCTGATGAGATGAATGTATTCAACATAGATTAAGAGAATTTTAAAAAGATTATCCTTTTCCTACCCCAACAGCTTAAGACCCACAGCGGCGAGAGACCCTTTTGTAAAATTTGGTTTTTTTAAAAAATTTAAAATGTTTTTTTTATTTAATTTGAAATTTCCTTTGTTTAGCAAGGGTTTTTCATTCCGAAAAATGGAACACAGTTTTTAAAATAAAAATTATCAAGAGGCAAACCTAAAAAAGATGCTCTCTTAAAAACCTTTTTTAAATTTTTGAAGAAGGATCTCACTGTGAAGCAGGGAAAATTACAAACAGAATATAATGCAGTTATGGAGTGCCCAAAGGTCACAGTGTGCTGCTCATTTCACCCACAAAAAGCTGGAAGAAAGCCCCCCCAAAAAAACAGCTCGAAACAAGGGTCACTGGTAAAATTTAAAAAGGGTTTGTCCTTCCAAATACTGTGATGTTTGGTTTTATAAAAAACATTTTTAAACACATTTTCTTGTTTAGCATAAACCCCTTTAGGGTCATTCCGAACTGAAAGGGAACCCACAGATATTTTGACAGAAACTTCAAAGAAGGTTTTCCTTTATAGCTTTCCCAAAAACCGTCATGTCAGTCATGTAATCCTTTTTTTGAGAGTTGTTCGTACATTTTGTTTTTTTGAAGGGGTGATGATGTTTCCCCCGGAATTTTTGCAAAGAGTAAAAAACTCAGAGCGCTGTTAAAAAAACCCAGGGGAGCTTATTTTAAATGGAGATTTTCTGTAATTTTCCTTTTTTCATGGCTTTTTCAGGAAAATTTTTTTGCCATGTTGGGAAAAAGCTCTGTTTTTTTTTAGGAGACATCTCCTTGTCCAGCTCCCGTCACAAGTGTGTCTAACCAGTCCCTTTAACAACGAACAGGACAGAAACAATTCATTTAACGATAAATTTTCATCTCTTTTACTGAAGATCCCGGTTTTCAAAAAAGACCATTTGGTTATGCCGCGGGGGAAACCCTGGTTCTTTTCCAACGGAAAATTTTAGAGGAAATCAAGCAGGGTTATCCATTTCCTGGAATGCCCTGTCCTAAAAAACAGTTTGGTTGGTCCTTAAAAGTTTAGTTAAAAAGGTTTTGAAGAATTCCTCCTTCACCTTGATTTGAAAATGTTTTTAGAGTGGGTAAAACTGTGAGCTGAATTTTTTGGTTTACCCTTGTCACTGGGCTATAAAAATCCTTTTCGAAAAAAACACTCTTTTTCCTTTTTTTTGGGTTGGCATGAAACTTTTTTGATACTTTTGCTTTCCAAGTGGTGAAAAAGGTAGGGGGGAGTTGAACAGAAAAAAAAGGGTCCTTTTTCCCCCGAGTCCTGCATGTGTCCCAGGTGTTTCACACCGCAGGAAAGTGAAACCCTTTTATTTTGAAGCCTTTTTCTGAAGAGAGTGCCCAAGGGGGGGGGGAATTCAACCCAGAAGGAGGAAGAATGCTTCAGAATGGGGTGACCCAAAGGGATGTTTTCCCTTTTGTGGTCTTGTGTTTTAAATCTTTAGGTTTGTAAAGTGAAAGGGGTTGTCAATTGTTCCCGGGATATTTTACTTCCATGTTTTTCCCACTGGCTTCCTGGGATTGGCCCGATGTTGAAAGCTCCCCCCTTTTAGAGAAGGCACCACCATTCCTTTTTCTTCTCCACGTAGCCCCTGAAGTTGTTTACAGCCCCAAACGCTGGAGTTTGGCCCATGGTGAGGACCGGACAGGGAGAGTGTCATCACTGTATTTAAAAGTCAATCTGGGTGGGTGGACCCGCGTCTGGGCTTTCCGCACCCCCTTGTTGGGGGAAATTATACCCCAAAGGATTTAAAATTGCCCCAGGGGGAAACGGGTTTTTTTTCTCCGGATTTTTTTCGGGGGTTGTTTGGGGGGGAAATCAACAGAGTGCACATCCCGTCTCTGCAAGGCCGAAGAAGTCCCTGGAAGTGACCGGTGTTGTTGTTTTGGTCCTTTCAAGGTTTTTGTTTATTGTTGGAGGGCCTTTGTTCCTTCCACCTGGTGGGTGTTGGAGGGGTGATTTAAGCAGAATGTTTTACCCCGGTTTTTACAAAAATTTTTTCATGAAATTTTTTCTCCCCTTTGGTTTTACAGTTTGGCTTTTTAAAGTTTCATTTTGTTCATTTTTTTCAATTAGGGAAAAAAAGTTTTCCTTTTTAGGATTTTTTATCCCTTTTTTTAAAATGGGAAAAACCTTTTGAGGTGATTTTTCCCCGAAAGAAATTTTTAAAAATTTTGAGTCACTTGGGGGTGAGGATTTTCCCAGGGGGTTTCAAACTCCTGCAGAGTAAATGCAAGCCTTTTTGAGTTTTGAAGCCCCCATTTCCTTAGACGGGATTACTGGTTTTGGAGGATGGTGTGGTTTTCCGTAACACATGATAGGACAGACACTCAGCCCTGTACCCATTCATAGTTCATAACAAATAATTCCCCACTGTTTTCCTGGTGAGTGCACGAACCACATTGGACAAATGTTCATACACCATATACCCAACCTTCACAGTAAAACATAAGAAACACACAACACACCAGCTCTGTTATTTCAAGATGGTTTATTCACTCATATGCTTTTAACAGTGCTGCTGCCATCTTGGTCCTCTCCTTCTCTGTGTCTGGGGGCTGAGCCAGAGCAGCTGAAGAAGGCTGCCTTATATAGTGGTAGGAGGTACCTGTACAGCTGCTTAATTGCCATACCATATGATATGATGATATGATGAATGATTTGTGTTTGTTGTGAGTTTTATGTGGGACCTGATTATGAAGATGTGGTGACCAGAGATCTCATTTAATGCACTGATTGTAAATTGGTTGGTCTTGGGAGGGGCTTAGGGTTTATAATGCTCTGACCAACAAAGTGCTCAAGCACAGAATGAGGGATGCAACACCCATTAAATTGTGGATTTAATTTTCGTTAATTTCGCTTTGCTTCCTGGTAGCATTTCTTTTTTTTTTTTTGCTTGTAAACATATGCACCTCTTAAATGCTATTTGCGACTCCAGCCGTTCTTTTTTTTTGCTTCCTAAACTAAAAAGAAAAGCCACGTTTGTGTGACAATAATACACCTCAGCCACCTGGAGGGTGGGCAACTGCAGCCTCACCACCTCTACTTTTGGCCTCTGCTCAGGCTGAAGAGCAGCTGTGTCTGACCTGCATCAACAAACTGTGAAAACTTTCCTCATTGCTCTTGAAGGTTTTTCACATTCTGTAGTGAATACACAGACTGTTAATGGATCTAATTTTCTTCTTTTACTTGAAAAGTCATTTTGGGAGGTGTAGGGGTGTAATGGGGTACACACAATGCTCCAATGTCCCCACTTGGTGACAGGCTCTCTCAAAGTGACTTTATAACCTCTTCAACCACAATGTTTGGATTCACAGATGAAATTCAGATGCTCCTCTGTGGTCCAACACAGACTCTACAATGCAACACACCCCACTGATCTCTTTACATTATTCATCCAATTCACCTAAACACAAATGAAATAGATTGAGAATCCCCCAGAGTCACATCAGTTCCCCTGAGGCTCCTTCTCCTCATGCAGTTCTTCAACCATCCACATTTTTCCATCAACACATGTAAACATGTTTATTGACTGACTGTCTGATCTGATCTGATTTGTTTTGTTTATTTATTGTTGCCTCACAGTCTTTAGTGTTGACTGAAGACAAAACACTGATGTTCACAATTATGCTTTTAATTTGAAAGGACAAGATCATGATTAGAATCTTAAAAAAGTAAAAGTCAGCAACATTTTTCTCCTGTAATAATTGTAGCTTCCATCTTTAAAGGACTGGAAGAGGAAGAAGCTTACAAGGAATCATTTAGAAGAGTTTAACAAATAAACTGCTTTAATACATGAATCTGAAAAGGTGTGTGTGAGTGAAAGAGACAGACATGTACAGACTGAACTATCTGTTCAACAGTGAGAGAGTTTCACTAACAGGAGGAGACTTTCTCTGCCACACTCTACACAGAGACACTGAGGAACCAGACCACCAGAGCTCAAACCCAAACCCAGGATACAGAGGTTCAGTGAATGTGGTGTTGAAGGTGTAGAGGTGGATCAGTGAGTCAGAGGAGACTCTGTAGAAGGACAGAGAGCCAGCAGGACAGTCCACATACACTGCTACTCTGTGAGAGACAGAGGAAGATGATGAAGAGGAGGAGGAAACAGATGTCACTCTCTTATTGTGACAAAAGAGAGTAACCACCATCAGAGCAGAACAGACTCCAGGACTGATCGTTGCATCCAAACAAACAGTTTCCTGTGTCTCCTTTCCTTCTGATTCCTCTGTAACTCACTGATATATCAACCCTTCCACTCCACTCGACCTCCCAGTAACAGCGACCAGTCAGACCATTACTACACAGCAGCTGAGGACACTGGTCAAATCTGTCTGGATGATCAGGATATGACTGATCCTCCTCCACATGTGTCACCTTCCTGTTGTTGTCAGACAGTTCGATCTTTCTGTTTACTGTGTTTGTGTCGATGGTGAGTTCACAGAAATCTGATGGAGAGAAGAAGATACAACACAGCTGCAGTTATTGATCTATCACCTGATCATTGATTGAAACTTTGAAGATGGTTGAATGTGAGCTGCTTTGTTTTCAGGAATCAAATGAAAACCACACTTACACTTCCTCAGACCTGGTCTCAAGCATCGGACTGCACCAGGCTTCACCCTGAAAGGAGGAGGGGGTCAGACCAGCATGTTCTCTTTCAGCATGCAAACATGGACATTACATGGCTCTCATACACAGATGGTTTGATTAATCTGTTCATTCAGCAAAGAGACAAAGGACCTGGAGTCCTTATCTTGGAATTATATTAAATCCAGTCTGAGAAAGTCCTGCTCAGGTCACAGAAAACAGCTGACCACACCTGATTTAATGATTGTCACATATTTTCTCTTAAATATGACACAGTGAGTCATGATGAGATACTGAAGTCAGAATTAGAGAAAACCCCTCTTTGTGTTGTTGTTGAATTCAAAGCACTTCTGTAGAGATCTGTCATCAGCTGTGACACACTAAATGTTTCCAGCTCTTCCTCCTCTATCACACACTGTGCAGCAGGCCTCTCCATACCTGAGGGTGTCCAGTCTCCATTGTGGATCCTCCAGTCCAGCAGACAGCAGTTTCACTCCTGAGTTTCCTGGATGATTGTAGCTCAGGTCCAGCTCTCTCAGGTGGGAAGGGTTGGAGCTCAGAGCTGAGGCCAGAGAAGCAAAGCCTTCCTTTGTGATCAGACATCCTGACAACCTGCAGACACACACAACATCACACAGGAACCCTTTGTCAACACCTGCTGGTCTGTTTTGTTGTTCTTTGTTGTTCTTATTTTTGGTCCATTTTGGTCCAGATTCAATGTATTTAAGGCAAATTCCTTAAACATCATTTGGAGGATTAAAAAAAATCACCACCTGAAGCAAAAACGAGACAAAATGATGAATAATTGTCTGAGTCTAGAAAGTTCTGCCGAACTTTAGTAAAATTTACTGTGAATAATCCCACACAAGTTGGCTGTTTATGCACTGATGTAAATCAGAAATGAGCAAATCATCAGCTAAACAGGTTGATGGATCCTGACCTGAGAGTCTCCAGGGAACAGTGTGGACTCTTCAGTTCAGCAGACAGAAGCTTCACCCCTGAATCCTGCAGGTCATTGTTATTCAGGTCCAGGTGTCTCAGACTAGAGGACTGGGAGCTGAGAACTGAGGACAGAGCGTCACAGCTTCTCTCTGAGAGGTTACAGCTGCTCAGTCTGAAGAGGAAACAATGAAGAAAAAGTCAAATAACATTTGTGCTGAAAGGACAATCAAAGGAACAAAACTCTCAGTTTGCTCTGCAGCTCACAGCAAACTAACAGACCTGCATTTGAAAACTGGGCCAAACATCAAACACAGATTTATTCTGTGAAGCAGAAATATCAGCTCTTTATCCACCTGCTAACCAATGAGGAGTTTCTACATTAATGATCATCTTTAAAATTAAATATCATACAATCAGTAATAAACAGACATGTACAGTCAAGGCCATAAGTATTTAGACAGACATGTTATGTTCTTCAGGCTCTCAGCATATTGACTTTAAAATATAATAATTGATACTACAGTCAATGACTGCAAAGGATTTTACACTAAATATTATTAAATGTGATGAGTTTGTTACACTTCATGTGTATTTGTCCAGTTACTTTTGAACCACTAAAATGGCTGGATCTCCCACCTAGTTCTTTCTATACTGATGTCAACCTGCTCAAATTAAAGCTGAGACTTGGCTCTTTAATGTAGGATCCATTATTTTAATTCAGATTCAATGTCATGAAGCTCAGAGTCTGAACAACAATAACTGTCCAAATACTCCAGGTCTTGACTGTAATTGTGTTAACGTTTGTACCTGATTTGATTTAGTGTGAATCCTCTTATAAAATTGCTTATTAGTTGTAAGTACAGGGCAGCTGTGTCTCAGAAGGTAGAGAGGTTTGTCCATTAATCACAGCTCTCCTTCTGTCAACATCAAGTGTCCTCAGGCTAAAAACCTTAACCTCAAACCAGCCCTGATGGCCAGTGCAGCACCTTGTATGGTAGCTGGCTGCCATCGGTGTGTGTGAAAGGGTGAATGAGAGGCATGTAAAGAGCTGTGGGTAAAAGTTCTATTTAAATTCATCCATTTACCAGTTTTTAGGCTTAGCGAAATCTGAATCATGAATTTTGAGTCAGAGCATTCTTATACTCAGGCTGTCTCCATCATCTTTGAGTGCATTTGCCATAATAACAGTTGATCAATTTTAACTAATTTGAAAGACTTGTTCTTAGGTTTTCTCATCCAACCTGGAAAACATTACAGCCAGTTCACTTTGTTGTAGTGTACCTCCCTCCTGGGCCGAATTCAGAGTTTCCATCTGAATTCTCTGAGTTTTTATCAATATTCATATGGATGTTAACAATGATAGCCTTAGCTCTGCATTTATATCATTATTAGACTCATTTGGCTTCTCTCAAAGTGTAAATAAACCATCTCCTTGTCTTAACCACACCATTGACCTTCTTCTGTCATAATGGCATCGAGACAGATTGTATGATTTCACAATCTTCCCACAGAATCCTCTTCTATCAGATCACTGTTTGGTTGCATTTGAATTTGTATTATTGGTCTACACGCCATTAGGAAAAAATGTCCTAGATGTCTATGTGATGGTGCAGTAGCTAAATCAGTACTTTACTCAGTGTCATGCTTCAATATAACTCAATGCAAATGACAAGAAGAATCCTGAAGAATCCTGCTTGGCCTGGCAAGATAATCTTAAAGCATACAGGAAGTCCCTCTGTAATGCTAGAGCAGCCTACTACTCTTCATTAATAGAAATCAATAAAAACAACCCCAGGTTTCTCTTCATTAATGTAGCCAGGCTGACAGAGAATCACAGCTCTATTGATCCATGTATTCCCATCGCTCTCAGCAGTAATGATTTCATGGGCTTCTTTAGTAATAATTCCAGTAACTATCAGAGACAAACTTGATCACCTCCTGCCTTCAATTAGCAATGATTTTTCTTTAAGCACAGGAAACTCAGAAACAGTCAAACCTGATATGTGTTTAAAAAGTTTCTCTTCCACTGACCCTCACCAACTTCTATGATTTCTTCATCAAAACCATCAACCTGTTTTTTAGACCTGATCCCCACCAGGCTCCTCAAGAAAATTTTACCCCTAATCAGCACCTCTCAACTGGATATGATAAATTCCTCCTTACTAATAGGCTATGTACCACAGTCCTTTAAAGTAGTTGCAATTAAACGACTTCTTAAAAAGCCTACTCTTGATGCAGGTGCTTTAGCCAACTGCAGACTTATATTGAACCTTCCCTTTCTCTCTGAGATCCTTGAAAAAGCAGTTGCCAATCAGCTGTGTGATTTTCTACAGAACAATAATTCATTTGAGGGTTTTCAGTCAGGATTCAGAGTGAATCATAGCACAGAGACAGCATTAGTGAAAGTTACAAATAACCTACTAAGTGCATTAGACAAAGGACTCGTCTCTGTACTTGTCTTGTTAAATCTTAGTGCTGCATTTAATACCATTGACCATCACATCCTACTACAAAGACTGGAACATTTAATTGGCATCAAAGGAGCCACACTAAGCTGGTTTTGATCTTACCTATCAGATTGATTTCAGTTAGTACACATCGACAATGAGTTCTCAAGGCTGGAGTTCCACAAGGTTCAGTGCTTGGACCAATTCTTTTCACCTTATATATGCTTCCCTTAGGCAACATTATCAAGAAGCACTCCACAAATTTTCACTATTATGCAGATGATACCCAGTTGTACTTGTCAGTAAAGCCAGAGGAAATCAATCATTTAACTAAGCTTCAGACATGTGTTAAGGGCATAAAGATGTGGGTGAGTAATTTTCTGCTTTTGAACTCAAAGGCTAACTGATGATATTGCTCTGGCCTCCAGCGCCACTGTAAGGAACCTGGGAGTTACTTTTGATCAAGATTTGTCCTTTAACTCCCACATCAAGAAACTTAATGGGATGGTTTTTTTCACCTTTGTAATATTACTCTCAGCAGCTGATTCAAAATGCTGCTGCATGAACACTAGCAGGAAACATATCATGTTACTAACTGAACGTCTTCCCTTTCCTGTAGTTTTGTACTTTCTTCCTCTTTTCTTTTCTGCTGTCACTTTCTGCGGGTTCATCTGCCCTCGGAGCTGTAAAGTCTGGATCTGCTCTTGTGGATCTACTGCCCCCATTACTACTCTCATTAATTATTATTATTATTATTAGTGCTATTATTAGTCTCACCATAATTAGCTCATTCTCTCTCTCTCTCTCTCTCTCTCTCTCTCACCCAACCGCTTGAGGGCAGATGGCTGCCCACCATGAGTCAGGTTCTTATCAAGGTTTCTACCTGTTAAAAGGGTTTCTTCTTGCCACCGTCGCCAAGTGCTTACTCTTGGGGGAAAATTTTGAGTCTGTAGATAATATTTTAAAGAGTACGGTCTAGACTTGAAATACAGTACCAGTCAAAAGTTTGGACACACCTTCTCATTCAGTGGTTTTTCTTTACTTTTATTACTTTCTACATTGTAGATTCATACTGAAGACATCAAAACTATGAAGGAACACATATGGACTTATGTAGTTAACAAAAAAGTGTTAAACCAACCAGAATGTTTTACATTTTAGATTCTTCAAAGTAGCCACCTTTTGCTTTGATGACAGCTTTGCACACTCTTGGCATTCTCTCAATCAGTTTCAGGAGGTAGTCACCTGGAATGGTTTTCAGTTAACAGGTGTGCCTTGTCAAGGGTTAATTTGTTGAATTTCTTGCCTTTTTAATGTGTTTAAGACCATCAGTTGTATTTTGCAGAGGTAGGGTTGGTACACAGTTAACAGCCCTATTTGACTGTTATAATCCAAGTGTGATGGTGTGGGGGTGCATTGCTGGTGACACTGTTGGTGATTTATTCAAAATTCAAGGCACACTTAACCAGCATGGCTACCATAGCACTCTGCAGCGACATGCCATCCCATCTGGTTTGCGCTTAGTTTGACCATCATTTTTTCAACAGGACAATGACCCCAACACACCTCCAGGCTATGTAAAGACTATTTGACCAAGAAGGAGAGTGATGGAGTGCTGCGTCAGATGACCTGACCTCCACAATCACCTGACCTAAACCCAATTAACATGGTTTGGGATGAGTTGGACCGCAGAGTGAAGGCAAAACAGCCAATGCTCAGCACCTCAGGGAACTCCTTCAAGACTGCTGGAAAACCATTCCAGGTGACTACCTCATGAAACTGATTGAGAGAATGCCAAGAGTGTGCAAAGCTGTCATCAGTGCAAAAGGTGGCTACTTCAAAGAATCTAAAATATAAAACATATTCTGGTTGGTTTAACAATTTTTTGTTAACTACATAATTCCATATGTGTTCCTTCATAGTGTTGATGTCTTCAGTATGAATCTACAATATAGAAAGTAATAAAAGTAAAGAAAAACCATTGAAGGAGGTGTGTCCAAACCTCTGACTGGTACTATATATTGAGATAACTTCTGTTACGATTCGATGCAATATAAATAAACTGGAACTGAATTGAAATTAACACTGACACTTCCATCGTATAAACCACATTATAGCAAAACATTAGTGACCTTGTGTATATCAGCCAAAATTCATAAATGTGAGCTCGAAAGAATATGAAGCTGAAAAAAACCCAAAATAGGCAGAAAAACTCAAAGATTTTATGAACTGAGAAAATCATTAGATATGGGCCTCTCTGAAGTCAGCATTGATGGACTCAAGAAATATCTACAGTCATTTCAAACAAACTGGAACTTGATCTGACCTGATAGTCCTCAGGGTACAGTGTGGACTCTTCAGTCCAGCAGACAGAAGCTTCACCCCTGAATCCTGCAGGTCATTGTTACTCAGGTCTAGGTGTCTCAGACTACAGGACTGGGAGCTGAGAAGTGAGGACAGAGCTTCACAGCTTCTCTCTGAGAGGTTACAGCTGCTCAGTCTGAAGAGGAAACAGTGAAGAAAAAGTCAAATAACATTTGTGTTGAAAGGACAATCAAAGGGACAAAACTCTCAGTTTGCCAATGTCTCAACAAGTTGTAGACATGACAGTTAAATATGACACAATCAGTAATAGACATGCACAGTCAAGGCCTAGTCACTTGACTAGGCAAGTGAGAACTCATTCTGCAAACTTTGTACATTGGAGAGGTTTCTCACTGGGGCGAAAAGGAAAATGTGCAATGTTTCCGAAACAAACACAAGCTCAGCCGATGTGAACGATGATTCACCACCAAAATCCAAGATGAGAAAATATGAGGATGTGTCAGTCTTGGATTCACAGTGAATGTGGTAGGAGAGGAAGAAAATTATTTTCCTCCAAAGGGGGGCACATAAGTGAGCTTGTGTATCTCAGACAAAGTTCATATATGTGAAGCTGGATAAAAACAAAATAGAAAAACTCAGATTGTATGTACTGTGAAAATCATTAGATATGGGCATCTCTAAAGTCAGTATTGATGGACTCAAGAAATATCTGCAGTCATTTCAAACAAACTGGAACTTGATCTGACCTGAGAGTCTCCAGGGTACAGTGTGGACTCTTCAGTCCAGCAGACAGAAGCTTCACCCCTGAATCCTGCAGGTTATTGTTACTCAGGTCCAGGTCTCTCAGACTAGAGGACTGGGAGCTGAGAACTGAGGACAGAGCTTCACAGCTTCTCTCTGAGAGGTTACAGCTGCTCAGTCTGAAGAGGAAACAATGAAGAAAAAGTCAATTAACATTTGTGTTGAAAGGACAATCAAAGGAACAAAACTCTGTTTGCTCTGCAACTCACAGCAAACTAATAGACCTGCATTTGAAAACTGGGCCAAACCTCAAACACAGATTTGTTCAGTGAAGCAGAAATATCAGCTCTTTATCCACCTGCTAACCAATGAGGAGTTTCTACATTGATGATCATCTTTACAACATTAATCTTCATCTCATAACTATGCCCATCTCATATTTATGTATGTATGTATACTACAGATCTTTCTTAGTTTAGTTCTTAGTTATTCTGTTATTGGAATAGTGCCTATTTAATCTTGTCCATATTGGCCTCTTACTTACTTATATTTACTTACTGTACTGTACCCCTGCTGTTGCTGAATGCAATTTCCCCACTGAGGGACTAATAAAGGATTTATTTACTTATCTTATCTTATCTTTCTTATGATTCAAATCCTTACTGTTTTATTTTCAACAAGTTGGAGACATGACAGTTAAATATGACACAATCAGTAATAATCAAACATGTACAGTCGAGGCCATAAGTATTTGGACAGTTAGACATGTTTTGTTCTTTCGGCTCTCAGCACATTGACTTTAAAATACAATAATGGATACTACAGTCAATGACAGCAAAGGATTTTACAACTTAACCCTAACCCTAACCCTCAACAAGTTGGAGACATGACAGTGAAATATGATACAATCAGGAAGTATTTTTCAATTCAATTTTTGTCATAGTCCATAAATAATGTTAAGTTGTGTTTTTGTCTTGTGTATATGTTGTCTTGTGGTTTCCGCTTTTATTTTGAATCTAATCTTCTCTTGTTTCAGGTTGCTTGCCCTTCCTTCATGTTTCCCACCAGTCTGATTGTTTTCCCCGCCCTTATTGTTTCCACCTGTTTCCCATTACCCTGTGTCTATATATTGTCTGTGTCTCCATTTGTTCTGTGCCAGTTCGTCCTGTCTCTCGTCAAGTGAACCAGCGTAGCTCTTCTAGTCAGGTCTTGTGTTATTTTGTACTTTGTTTATATATCTTTTTCTGCCTTTCTGCCTTGCTTTTTGTGGTCTTGTTTGAGTTAGTTAGTTTTCCTCTGAAAGAGTGATTTTGTGTTTACCTCGTTTGAGTGATTTAGTGTTCATCTTTGGTATTGTGTTTCCTTGCCTTTTTGCCCATTTGGGTGATTATTATTTGCTACTTTGTTAATAAAGACTTTGATTCTGCTTCTTGGAGTCATGCTTTTGAGTTCAGCCTTTGCTCAGTCGTGACAATTTTATTTATATAGCTCCTTCCACAATCAAAATTGTCTGAAAGCGCTTTACAGAGACCCAGAGCCTGACCCCAGAGCAAGCACTTAAGGTGATAGTGACAAGAAAAAACTCCCTTTTAACAGGAAGAAACCTTGAGCAGAACCTGGCTCATATGGGGGACCCTCCTGCTGATGGCCGGGCTGGGTGAAAGGAGGAAAAGGAGGAAGATAGGACAGCTGGGAATGGAGGAGAGGAGGAGAAGGACATGCAGCATATAACATGATACAAACAGGGTTGGCAGTGAGAGAACAATGTTAGAGGGCCAGCATTCAGATTACAGAACAGTTAGTGGATACTGTGTGCTCAGCAGATTACAGTTATGATGGGAAACAGAGCACAGAAGCAAAAAGCTGTCATGATTGGTAATTATTTACATTAGAGCTGGGATAGAATATTAATCCAAAATGTATCTGTAGCAGAGTGGGACATTAAACATAGTAATGTGTTAGAAATGGATAATTGTAGACAATAAACAGCCGCAGGTGGGTGGAGCCAGGACCACAGAACATGCAGCTCTGGAGCCAGAGATACCTGCAGAAAGGTACAGAGAAAGAGAGACCAGAGAGAAACAAGCACAGGACTACAGGAGAGAGAGGACACAGAGTTAATGACATGGAATAAAGGTTAATGTGAGAGTGGGTCTGAGGAGAGGAAGAGAGAAGAGAAGAGGTGTGCAGAGGATCATGGGAAGTCCCCCAGCAGCCAAGGCCTATAGCAGCATAACTAAGGGATGGTTCAGTTGCCTGAGCCAGCCCTACTAAGGGCTATATCCTTAACTTTAACAGTGTCTATAGAGATAATTGTGACTAACTATAGGTTTAGTCATAATAACTAAAACTGTAACTACAACTAATTATAAGCTTTATCAAACAAAAAGGTTTTAAGCCCAATTTTAAAATTAGAGAGGGTGTCTGCTTCCTAAACCCAAACTGGCAGTTGGTTCCACAGGAGAGGGGCCTGATAGCTAAAGGCTCGGCCTCCCATTCTACTTTTAGAGATTCTGGGAACCATAAGCAAACCTGCATTCTGGGAACGAAGCAATCTGTTGGGATAATATGGTACTATCAGCTCTTTGAGATTTGAAGGAGACTGTTGTAATGTAAAGAGAAGGATTTTAAAATCAATTGTAGATTTTACAGGAAGCCAATGAAGAGAAATTAGAACAGGAGTAATATGATCTCTCTTGCTAATTCTAGTCAGTACTCTCGCTGCAGCATTTTGGATCAGCTGGAGGCTTTTTAGAGAGTTAACTGGAAATCCTGATAATAGGGAATTACAGTAGTCCAGCCTAGAAGTAACAAAAGCATGGACTAGTTTTTCAGCATCACTCTGTGACAGAATGTCCCTAATCTTAACGATATTCTACAGGTGAAAGAAGGCGGTCCTAGAGACTTGTTTTATATGCAAGTTAAAGTCAAATCCTGATCAAAAATAACTCAGGTTCCTCACAGTTGTACTGGAGTCTAAATTAATGCCATCCAGAGTAACTATATGCTTAGATAAACTGATGAAGTTGCTAAAATGCCAGGGTCAAGAGAAGGCTTTTTTAAGTAGCGGTTTCATAACTGCAACCTTAAAAGCCTGTGGAACATATCCTGTTACTAAAGAGAGATTTATCTGATTTAATATGGAAGTGCCAATCAAGGGTAAAACACCTTTGAGAAGTCTGGTTGGGACAGGATCTAAAAGATATGTTGATGGTTTAGATTTAGTAACTATTGAAGTCAACTTAGCAACGTCTATGGGAGAGAAAGTCTAATGGCAGACGTTTCTAAAGTTGCTGTTCTTGACACACTCACATCATTAACAGTTGTAGGCAGTATGAGATGGATTCTATCTCTAATATCTACTATTTTTTTGCTAAAGAAGCTCATAAAGTCATCACTAGTGAGAGCTAGAGGAATGCATGGTTTAACAGAGCTACTGTATGTCTCTTTGTCAGCCTGGCTACAGTGCTGAAAAGAAACCTAGGGATGTTCTTGTTTTCCTCTATTAGTATTGAGTAATAGGCTTTGTTTTAATTGGGCTGTTGTTTCAGGCAATGTTTCGTTTGGACTGCCACCCAGCCGCCCTGGCTTCCCTGCTGCTCAGGAGCTGCCGGGGAACAGCTAACAGGAGCTACAGTAGGATGGCTAGCTGATGCTACTCTAGACTCTAAACATTTTGAACTCCATATTACCACTATGTACCACAGTCCTGTAAAGTAGCTGTAATTAAACAGCTTCTTAAAAAGCCTACTCTTGATACAGCTCAATAATGACAAAATATACAGAAAAAATCAAAGATTGTATAAACTGTGAAAATCATTAGATATGGGCATCTCTAAAGTCAACATTGATGGACTCAAGAAATATCTGCAGTCATTTCAAACAAACTGGAACTTGATCTGACCTGAGAGTCTCCAGGGTACAGTGTGGACTCTTCAGTCCAGCAGACAGAAGCTTCACCCCTGAATCCTGCAGGTCATTGTTACTCAGGTCCAGGTGTCTCAGACTAGAGGACTGGGAGCTGAGAAGTGAGGACAGAGCTTCACAGCTTCTCCCTGAGAGGTTACAGCTGCTCAGTCTGAAGAGGAAACAATGAAGAAAAGTCAAATAACATTTGTGTTGAAAGGACAATCAAAGGAACAAAACTCAGTTTGCTAATTTCTCAACAGTTAAATATGACACAATCAGTAATAAACAAATGTGCAGTCAAGGCTGTAAGTATTTGGATGATTAAACATGTTATGTTCTTTGGGCTCTCGGCACATTGACTTGAAAACATAATAATGGATACTACAGTCAGTGACTGCAAAGGATTTTACACTAAATATTAAATGTGATGAGTTTGTTTCACTTCATGTGTATTTGTCCAGTTACTTTTGAACCACTAAAAGGGCTGAATCTCCCACACAGTTCTTTCTATACTGATGTCAACCTGCTCAAATTAGAGCTGAGACTTGGCTCTTTAATGTGGGATCCATTATTTTCTGTTAATGTTGGTACCTGATTTGATTTAGTGTGAATCCTCTTATAAAATAGTTTATTAGTTGTAAGTACAGGGCAGCTGTGTCTCAGCAGGTAGAGAGGTTTGTCCATTAATCACAGCTCTCCTCCTGTCAACATCAAAGTGTCCTTAGCCTAAAAACCTCAACCTCAAACCAGCCCTGATGGTCAGACCAGCACCTTGTATGGTAACTGGCTGCCATCAGTGTGTTTGAATGGGTGAATGAGAGGCAGCATGTAAAGAGCTGTAGGTAGCATGTAAAGAGCTGTAGGTAAAAATTCTATATAAACGCAGCCATTTACCAGTTTTTAGGTTTAGTGTGTGAAATTTGAGTCATGATTTTGAAGCTCAAGCTGTCTCCATCGCTGTTGTGTTCAGTTACCATGGTTATAGCTGTTTACCTGTTGACTCACACACAGATGACCATGTGACTTTCCTGTGCATTAAAAAACTGACTCTCCTCAGTAAATCCACTTCTCAGAAGAAATAAGAAGAGACTGAACAAGCTGGTCAGGAGGGCCAGCTCTGTCCTGGGCTACCCGCTACCTGCGGACACTGTGGAGGAGGTGGGTGAGAGGATGATGTTAGCCAAGCTGACATCCATTATGGACCACACCTCTCACCCCCTGCACCAGACTGTGAAGGCGTTGAGCAGCTCCTTTTTCTGCACTTTTCTCCTGTTTTGCTTGTGAGCTGCCTAACAAATGACTAGTGTGGGATCAATAAAGTGTTATCTTTAACTCTGAACCGCTCACTTAGCATTAGCACAGCTACCTGTCCTTTCCACTGCAGTGCAACTCATCATTCAGAAGCTGACTGACTAAAATCCTCTTCAGTTTCTGGAACTCAAAGCTAGTCTCCATTCCATCTGAATCAGAATCCTTCTCTCTGACCCCCGACCTCATATGACACAAGGCTGGTCTGTCTCTCCACCACACCTGGAATCCACTTATGGTCTCCTCCCACAGTGCTATGCAGGTACACAGCATAGCACTGAAGTGAAGTGAAAATGGTGGCATTGTCTGTTAGAGTTCGTTCTGGCAATCCATAGCAGTCTTCTTAGCTGTGTCACAGTAGCCTCATGCAAGTGATTTGTAACATCTGAAACACTTGCAACCACTTTGTGTATGAATCAACCACAATCATGAAAATGTTGTTCAGGAAAGGTCAAGCAAAGTCTAAATGTTGTCTTCTCCGGGACTCACCTGGAAACTCCCATGGGTGTAGTGGAATGTGCTGAGGCCTCGCTCCAACTGACATGTTTCAGATTCTTTGCACATTTGTTCCATGTCTAAGTCCAGATTAGGCCACCATACAAATTTAGGAGCAAGAACTTTTGTCTTCACTATACTTTGGTGCCCTGAGTGAATTTCCTTTAACACTGCTTTTCAGAATTAGAATCAGAATCAGAAAAGCTTTATTAATGCCCGTAACTCCTAATTGAAAAAAGAAGAAAATTGCACAGAGAAATGTGTACACAAGAGAAAAAATGTTTCTAGAATAAATAAAACAATAAAACAATAAAATGAAGTCAAGTGAAAAAATAAATGCATAAAAAAATGAAAATAAAAATAAAAGGAAAAATATTGCAATACCCCCTTAGAATATACATATACTCCAGTATCAAAAAAGGAACATAAAATTTAAAAAAACAAACAAAAAAACCATCTTCATATTTGCATATGTACATGAGGTTTGAGATTTAGCAGTTTAAAAATGACGTATACTTAGTATACATGGAGTTTTTTTTTATTTTTTTAGAGTTCAGAGTTGTATCGTTTGATAGCGGCAGGCAGGAATGATTGCACAACAGACGTCTGTTGTCCAGCTGTAGAGTCTGTTGCTGAACAAGCTTCTGTGACTGATCAGCACCTGGTGGAGAGGGTGTAAAGGAGAGATCAATATTGTTCTAACTTTGGACAACACTCTTCTCTCCAACACTGTATTCAGTTAGTCCAGTTCCTCCCCCACAACATGGCTGGCCTTCCTGATGATCTTATTAAATCTGTTAGTGTCCTTCACCTTCAGGCTGCTGCCCCAGCAGACAACAGTGTACACAATGGCACTGGCTACCACAGACTCAGAACATCTGCAGCATCATCCGGCAGATGTTAAAGGATCTTAGCCATCTTCACATTTTTGAACCAGTCCAGTTTGTGATCTAGGTACACACCGAGGTACCTGTACTCCTCCACCATATCCACATTGACCCTTTGAATGGTAACAGGTGTCACTGTTGCCTTGGTCCTCCTCAAGTTCAACACCAGTTCCTTTGTCTTCGTCACATTGAGCTGTAGGTGGTATCTCCTGCTCCATGTGACAAAGTTGTCTACCACAGTTCTGTACTCACTCTCATCAGCACCTGAAATACATCCTACTACTGCAGAGTCGTCAGAAAACTTCTGAAGGTGGCGGGTCTCTGTGCAGTAGCTGAAGTCTGTGGTGTAGAGAGTGAAGAGGAAGGGAGAGAGAACAGTCCCCTGTGGAGCCCTGGTGTTGCTGATCACTCTGTCTGACATACAGCACTGCAAGTGCATGTACTGTGGCCAGTCAGATAGTTCACAATCCAGGACACCAGTGGGGCATCTACCTGCATCGCTGTCAGCTTCTCACCCAGCAGACTCGGCCTGATGGTGTCAAATGCACTGGAGAAATCAAAAAACATGACCCTCACAGTGCTCGCTGGCTTGTCCAGGTGGGTGTAGACTCGGTTGAGCAGGTAGATGATGGCGTTGTCCACTCCGAGACAAGGCTGGTAGGTGAATTGAAGGGGGTCGAAAATTGGTTGGACCATAGGCTGGAGCTGCTCCTCGAGGATGAGTCTCTTGAGAGTCTTCATGATGTGTGACGTCAATGCAACAGGCCTGTAATCCTTGAGGTCCCTGGGACACTGCGTCTTTGGTACAGGGACAAGGCATAACGTCTTCCACAGCATGGAGACCCTCTGAAGACTCAGACTCATGTTGAAGACATAATGAAAAACTCCACGTAGCTGGGGGGCACAGGTCTTCAGGGCCCTTGGGCTAGCGCCATCTGGGCCTGCCAACTTGCCTGCATGGAGTCTGTTCAGCTGTCTTCTCACCTGGTCAGCAGTGAAGCTCAGTGTGGAGGTGTCAGGTAGGGGAGGGGTGTAGGTGCTTCTCAGGTGAGTGCAGTCAGAGGAGGAGGAGGTGCAAGTGGGGTCTTCACATGGAGATGAGTGAGAGCAAGAAGAGGAGGGGGGAGGGAGAGAAAGTGGAATTGGTGGTTGCCTTTGTTCCCTTTTTCTCACTTTTGAGGGTACTATGACTCTGGGACACAACCTTGCTCGGTGGATAGGTAATTTCTCTTTGTATAAAACACTTTCAAATTTTCCTCTTCTTGGTTTGGCCAGCCTTCCATGACATAATTGTAGACTAGGGCTAGCTCACTGTTGGTGCATGTCATCCAGGTGACTAGTGTAGCATTGAGCAGCACCTCTTGTAGATGCTTTACAAGCAGTCAGTGGACAGCAGCTGATGCTACAGTAGTTCCTGTATCTTTGGTCTCAGGTAAAGGGCAACGGGAGAATCAGCATTGCTGTGCTCTTCTGACTTGCGATAGACAACGTTGTAGTCATAAGCTGACAGTATAATTGCCCACCACTGAATGCCTGTGGCAGCCAGTGTGCTCACCAAAAAGTGTCAATAAGGGGCGATGGTTAGTGAATAAAGTAAAATGTCTACCCCACAAATGCTGGTAGACAGTTTATGCCATAAATCAGTCCAAGAGCTTCCTTCTCTATTTGAGAATATTTTTTCTCTGCTGGAGTCAACATTCGGGAAGCATAAGCAATTAGTCTCTCCTCTCCATTAGACAGAGTGTGTTGGATCACTGCTCCAGTGCCATAAGCAGGGGGCATCGCATGCCAAGGTGAGTGGCATACTGGGGTCATAGTGTGCTAAAACCTGGTCACTCGTCAACAGGTCCTTACACTTCACAAAAGTGGACTGTTCTGCCTCAGTCAAGTTCTATGTCACATTTCCTCTAAGCAGTCTGTACAGTGGTGCCAACACAGTGCTCTGCTGTGGCAAAAATCTCCCATAATAGTTTAAAAGTCCCAAGAAGGCCTGGAGCTCCTTAAAATTGGTAGGAGCAAGAGCCTCCTGTATTGCTCTCACCTTATCCTCTAAAAGGTGAATGCCACGCTCATCCAGTACATGGTCCAGGTACTCTAGTTGAGTTTTGCCAGTTTCACACTTTGAGCATTTCACTCATAGTCCATTGTCCTGCAAGCAGTGCAGGACCCTTTGAAGGTTGTGGAGGTGGTCTTCCTTCAAGTGCCCCATAATGAGAAGATTATCAAGAAAAACTACTACTGGTTTTTCATCATGTTTTCCATAATCTGGTGGAAAATGGAGGGAGCAGTCTGTTTTACATAAACAGTTTCTTGTAGGTGTTGGTGGTAGTGCATTTCTTGGAGTCATCCTCTAGCAAAACTTGTTGATAAGCTGCTGCTAAGTCAATCTTAGAGAAAATCTTACCTCCACTAAGGGTTGCTAAAAGCTCCTCTAAATGAGGTAAGGAGTAGCTGTCTGTTTCAAGTGCCTGGTTAACTGACACCTTATAATCACCACACAGGCGAAGTGACTGTTCCTTTTTCTCCACCAGGACTATCAGTGCTTCCCATTCACTATGCTTAACTGGAGATATAATGTTAGCTTCCTCCAGCCTTTAGAGCTCTTTCTCTACTCTCTCTTTCACAGCAAATGGGAGGGGCCTGTGTTTACAAAATTTGGGAGGCACATCAGGTTTGACTATGATCGTGGCCTTAATGTCCTTGATTATCCCTAATTAATTATCCTCATTAAACACCTCTGAGCTACATTTTGTTTCATTCAGATACCTGATCTCTGCCCAGTTTATTGAGTTGCCTTAGCCAGTCTCTGCCACATAACATTACTTCATGCCCACTGACAGCTAGAAGTGGCAAAACTGTCTGACCCTGATAGTCTACTATGGCACCCTTTGCACCTGTAACAGTTCCTGGCTCCTTGCAGCTTCACCTTGTGCACGTCTGCAGTTCCGACAGTTTCACTCTGACACACGTCTCTGTTGGCGGTCTCCATGTTGAGAGCAATCTCAAACGCTTTGTTAAAAGTGAGATAATTTTTGGAGAGAAATGTCCCTCTGGCTGGCTTCATTTCTTATTCCACTGATGAATCGATCTCGTAGTGATGTGTCCACGTTCATGCCAAACTCACAGTTGGCGGCACACTGCTTCAGCTCCGCTACATATTATGCTACCGCCTGGTTTGCTTTTTGATTACACCAGTTAAAGCGGAATCTTTCTGCTACCAACAGCGCCTTTGGCTCAAAATGTTCCTTTAAAACAGTCACTATTTCTTCCAACGTCTTGTCCTTTGGTTTGTCTGGCTGGGCTAAATTTCTCAGAAGTTCATCTGTAGTTGTGCCCATTACACTTAACAGCGTAGCAACTCCCTCAACTCCCTCTTTTTTTTGTGACTTTCTCACAAAAAAACACAACTGTGTTCACGCTTTTCACTTCCACTTGTTACCTTAGCTTATCAGCTAGTGATGGCTTCTCTCTCTTTCTCTCCTGCTCAGTGTGCCTTATGTTCAGTTATTCCTCTGTCTCCATTAGTGATAATGGTAAATGTAAGAAGTGTAGTTTATTTGCAGTAATGAAAGTGAGGCTTAGTGAATTGGAAGCGCAGCTCCACACCATGGCAGCCCAGTTGTTAGCTGCGGTAGTTATCCAGGCCCCAGTACCTGGTGCGAGCCCTCCCAACATTGCCGCTATCCTCACTCCAGCAGCTCCCAAGCAGCCAGAAGGCCAGGGCGGCTGGGTGACTGAAGTAGGCAGCTCAGCCTTAAGCATAAGCCCACGGTTCACCACCAATCTGTTCGCATTTCAAACACCAGCGACCATAGTCAAATGCATTCTTGAGGCCAGAGAGAGTGACGTCGAGTCCTATTTAAAACTACTGGCTAGGGATGAATGTAAATATAGAAAAATTGTTATTCATGTCGGTGGTGATGACACCTGACTGCATAACTAAAATGTGAAGTGAAGTTGGTGTACTCATATGCAAAGACAATGTTGGACTCCATAGCTTTCTCTGGACCCCTGCCTAATGTGACCAGCGATGACATGTTTTGCAGCATGTCATCGTTCAACTGTTGGCTGTTGAGGTGGTGTCCACCAAAGGATGTGGGCTTTGCAGATATTTGGCAGACTTTCTTGGGAAGACCTGGTCTGATTAGAAGAATTGTCATCCATCTCTCTTTGGACAGAGCAGCTCTCATATCAAGAAATCTGGTTTATTTTATTAGTAGTCCAAAACCTCGACAACCTAAGTTGGGACCAGGAGGCAGAGTTGCAGTCTTACACACTTCTCTGTGCTTCCATTAGTCACCCACCCAAAACCCCATACAGACTGTGTCTGCCCCCCCTCCCAAAACACCTAAATTTATTAAATCAAAAGTAAACAGAAGAGGACTTAGTTATAAAAATCTAATAAAAATTAAGACCACCACTGCCAAAGTAAACGACAATTGGAGAATTAAATGTGGATTAGTGAACATTATATCTCTGTCATCCAAATCTGTTTTAGTAAATTATTTAATTTCAGATGATCAGTTTGACTTATAGACCTTGCTATGTCAAGTGATTGTATCGGTCTAAATGAATCCACTCCTCCCTGTCACTTTAATGCTCACATTCCTCGAGGCTCTGGCCGAGGAGGTGGAGTGGCAGCCATTTTCAACGCGAGTCTTTTAATCAACCCTAAACTTAAACTCAGTTATAACTCATTTGAAAGCCTTGTTCTTAGTTTCAAGGATTCAAGGGGTATTATTTTATTTATATTTCTATTACACATTTACATGTGAATAAAAATGAAACTGATTACTGAGGGCCTAGTAAAGCCAACAAGAACAGGTAATATCAAGATTCTAGTATTATAAATACAACAACAAGAAAGTAGCAATAAAAATGTAATAAGAAATAAAAATAAAATATAAAATAAAGAAATGTAAAATATAAAATAAAAATAAAAATATAGAAATATAGGAGGTAGGAAGGTTACAAAGGATACAGAAAAACAAGGCACCTAATCAGCTAGTTTTTCCTCATCCAACCTGGAAAACATTACAGCCAGTTCAATTTGTTATACTGTACCGCCCTCAAGGGCTGTACTCTGAGTTTCTGTCTGAATGTCTTTATCAAGTCTTTATCTGAAAGTTTTTATCAAGTCTAGTTCTCTCTTAGCTCTGTGTTTATCTCATTATTAGACTCAGTTGGCAAAGTGTAAATAAACCCACTCATTGTCTTAACCGCACCCTCAACCTTGTTCTATCATGAACATTTAACTATCTTCCCACAGAATCATCTTCTATCAGATCACTGATTAGTTGTATTTGAATTTGTATTATTGGTCTACATGCCATTAGGAAAAAATGTCCTAGATGTCTATGTGATGGTGCTGTAGCTAAATTTAAGGAAGTGATTCCATCAGTACTTAACTCAGTGTCATGCTTCAATATAACAGAGGACTCCTGTGCTGACTTCAGTCTCTCTCAAATTGGACTACACACCATTATGCAAAAATGTCTTTACTAGATGTCTATGTGATGGTGCTGTAGCTAAATTTAAGGAAGTGATTCTGTCCGTACTTACAGTGCATCTGGTATTCACAGCTCAAAATTGAGCTCAGGTGCATCCTGCTTCCACTGATCATCCTTGAGATGTTTCTACAGCTTAATTGGAGTCCACCTATGGTAAATTCAGTTGATTGGACATGATTTGGAATCGCACACACCTGTTAATATAAGGTCCCACAGTTGACAGCGCATGTCAGAGCACAAACCAAGCATGAAGTCAAAGGAATTGTCAGTAAACCTCCGAGACAGGATTGTCTTGAGGCACAAATCTGGGGAAGGGTACAGAAAAATTTCTTCTGCTTTGAAGGTCTCAATGGGCACAATGGCCTCCATCATTCATAAATGGAAGAAGTTTGGAACCACCAGGACTCTTCCTAGAGCTGGCCAGCTGTCTAAACTGAGCAATTGGGGGAGAAGGGTCTTAGTCAGAGAGGTGACCAAGAATCCGATGGTGGATGGTGGAGAGAGAAGAACCTTTCAGAAGGACAACCATCTCAATCCACCAATCAGGCTTGTGTGGTAGAGTGGCCAGATGGAAGCCGCTCCTTAGTAAAAGGGACATGGCAGTCCACCTGGAGTTTGCCAAAAGGCACCTGAAGGACTCTCAGACCATGAGAAACAAAATTCTCTGGTCTGATGAGACAAAGATTGAACTCTTTGGCGTGAATGCCAGGCATCATGTTTGGAGAAAACCAGGCACTGCTCATCAGCTGGCCAATACCATCCCTACAGTGAAGCATGGCAGTGGCAGCATCATGCTGTGGGGATGTTTTTCAGAGACAGGAACTGGGAGACTAGTTAAGATAGAGGGAAAGATGAATGCAGCAATGTACAGAGACATCCTGGATGAAAACCTGCTCCAGAGCGCGGGTTATCTTTCAGCAGGACAAAGACCCTAAGCATGCAGCCAAGATAACAAAGGAGTGGCTTCAGGCCAACTCTGTGAATGTCCTTGAGTGGCCCAGCCCAGAATTGAATCTGATTTAACATCTCTGGAGAGATCTGAAAATGGCTGTGCACTGTCGCTGCCCACACATTGTCATTATGGGGTGTTGTGTGTAGAATTTTGAGGGAAAAATTAATTTAATTGATTTTGTAATAAGACTGTAACATTACGAAATGTGGAAAAAGTGAAGTGCTGTGAATACTTTCCAGATGCACTGTATATCACATGCACTACTCGCCTGGGGAAGACTCCGGATGAATGCTATGAACCATATTCTGAAGACGAGCTCTCCCCCTTCTCTGCTCTGCTGATCACCACACCATCCTGCTTGCTCCAGCATACACACCAGTCATCAGGAGGGCTAAGAAGGTTATTAAAAACATCAAAGAGTGGACAGTGGAAAGTATCCAAACCCTACAAGGATTCTTTGAATCCACAGACTGGGACAGCCTTCTTTCCCCCTCCAACAACATCAACGAGCAGGTTGACACAGTTTCATCATACATCTCCTTCTGTGTCAACAACATTATCCCATTTAAAACAGTCACCATCTACCCCAACAATAAACCTTCGATCACCAAAGAGCTCAAGGAGGTCCTGAACAAGAAGAAGAGGATTTTCTTCACGGGCTCTGCACTGGAAAAAAAGGAGGTCAACAGGGAGGTCAAGCTAGCCATAAAAACTGCCAAGCTAAAGTACAAGAACAAAGTGGAGCAGAAATTCACTGAAGGGAACCTCTGCTCAGCTTTGCAGAGCCTCAAAACCATGGCCTCAGTTAACACTGCTGCCACCATCCCCAGAACCATTCAGGTGGAGGGTAGCAGCCCCATGTCCCTCCCTGATGGCCTCAACTCCTTTTACACCAGATTTGAGTCAGACCACTCCACCCAGCTTGAGGAGGTGAGATCCACACTCAAGCCCAACAGTTCTGCTTTCACCTTTAGCACACAGGATGTGGTGAGAGACCTCAGTAGGACTAGAGAGGACCCAGCTCACCCAATACAGTGGCAATATCAGTGGCCTGTTTCAGATCCTGTTCCAGGGCTCCATGGACAGCCATCCCCCAACCATGGAAACACTCCACTGCCGTCTCCATCCACAAAAAAAGCAAGTTCAAAGCCCCGTGGCT
The DNA here is from genome assembly GCA_016801885.1 of Toxotes chatareus. Taxonomy (NCBI): domain Eukaryota; kingdom Metazoa; phylum Chordata; class Actinopteri; family Toxotidae; genus Toxotes; species Toxotes chatareus. Next base: position 1,335 of record JAFBJY010000067.1, on the reverse strand, counting down.
CTCACCTCCCTAGTGATGAAAGCCATGGAGAGAATTATCAAACACCACATCATCAGAGCAATGGATCCCCTGATGGACCCACTCCAGTTTGCATATCGAGCAAGCAAAGGCGTCGATGATGCAAAAACATTCATCATAGACCAACTGCCACCTGGTCAAATATGCTGAGTTCTCCTGTCTCTGCTGTCAGGCCCCTCACAACACCACGGATCAGTTCTACAGGAGTTTGTGGAGTGGTGTGACAAAAGTTAACAAATAGAAAAGAATGTGTTCAAAACTGAACAAAAAATAAATACAACGCAGACCGAGTGCCCAGACCGAGTGTTTGTGTACAAATGGCAAATAAAGATCTTGATTCTTGATTCCAGTTTACATTTACCCTGTCTGCACTGTATCCACCCTGCTTTTGTAAATATTTTGTAAACATTGTGTTTTTCTTCTTTTTCTTTTTTTCTTGTTTTGAAGTGTCTGGTTTTCCACCTCATGCTGCTCAATGTGCCTTAAATTGCCCTCTGGGGACAAATAAAGTTCTCTGAATCTGAATCTGAATTTCTGATCATAACTTGTCCTTTAACTCCCAAATCAATGAAACTTCTAGTCTTGTAATGATGCAGAAAAACTAGTCCATGCATTTGTTACTTTTAGGCTGGACTATTACAATTCCTTATTATCATGCTGCCCCAGCGTGCTGCAGGATGAGTACTGACAGGACCCAGGAAACAAGATCATATTACTCCTGTATTGGCTTCCTGTAAAATCCAGAATAGAATTTAAAATTCTGCTCCTCACCTACAAAGCCCTTAATGGTCAGGCACCATCATATCTCCAGGAGCTCGGGCCATTGGCTCTTACCCCCCGACAGTCTTCCCCTGAGTCTCTGGTTTTTAGGGTTTTTTCAAAAGGGTTTCTAGGGGCCGAACCCCCCTAAGTCAGACTCCCACCCTGGGCCAAAAACCGGCCCCCTTAAAAGTTGGTTTTTTTTGTTTTTTTTTTTTCTATTTTTTTTTTTTCCTATTTTTAGTGGTTTTAAAAATTTCCTTTAAAAAATTGGGAAAAAAAATTTTTTAAACAAATTTTTTAAAACAATCTTAATTTTAAAAAAAAAAAAAATGGGGCAAAAAGGAAAAAAAAATAAAAATTGCAAAATAAAAAAAAAATTCTGGGTTGGGAAAAATTTTTTGAACAGTTTAAAAGTTCCTTTTAATGTGAAATGGTTGGCAAAAAATCAGTAAAAAGTTGATGGGCGATGAGAGCTCCCTCAGGTGGGCTCCACCCAAAAAAAGCCCCCGAACCTCACTTTTTGTTTTGGTGTTTGTTTTTTTTTAAGGGGGGGTG
>JAFBJY010000668.1:0-11014 GCA_016801885.1 Toxotes chatareus | reverse complement strand
CAACAGCTACTTCAGTCTGCTGCCATCCGGAAGGAGACTGAAGAGTCTCCGGGCCAGAACCAGCAGACTGAGAGACAGTTTTGTCCACCAAGCTGTCAGGATGCTGAACTCTCTCCCTGCCTTGCCGTCCCTCCCCTGAGGATCCCCTTTACACACGAACCCTAGACCCTCACCCACATCCCCCCTCTGAACCCCCCCGGAAATATGGACTCACTCCCACACACACACACCACTGGGCTGAAACAGACTTGCACCAGCACTTACATCCAGCTGCTGCTATATAACCCTGTTACTGCTTAAATTACATAATTTGAGCTAAAAATTACACACAAATTCTTTTGTGTCACTGATTTTTGTATTATATACAACTCTCTTCTCAACTACTGAGATATGTTTATACTGTTTATACTGTTGTGTATTGTTGATGGAACTGTGTGTTTATACTGCTTATGTTTATTTATGTTTATACTGTCTTTAATTATTTATCTTTTACCGTAACACTGTGGGCCTAGGGAGCACTGCAATTTCAAAACCTGTGTATGACCTGTACATATGGTTTCGACAATAAAGTTGACTTTGACTTGACTTCTGGGGTACAACATGCAACTCAGTCAGCCCGAAGATGGCATCGCCCAGACCATGAAATGGGAGCTGAACTTGACCTTTCAGAAGGTGTGGTATTTCCATTCCATTGTCGCGTAAATGCGGTCAAGCTGGGCTGTTGGGAGTTGGAAATAAGTAGAGAGGGCACTATCAGAGAAAACTCAGTTTTCCGGTCTCTTTGGGGTCATTTTAAAGTGCACTTCTGCAAAAGCAAGCCACTTGTCCTTTTGCAGTTTGTAAGGCGAGGAACTGGGTTGTCTCTGTATGCTCAGATCCAGTTTTCTCAGTCAGAAAATGATGGATAGTACTTCTTAGAGACTGCTTCCCAAAGATTCTTCAGTCTTTGACTGAGTCTGTGGCAGGGTTGGTAGTCTTTTCCTTGGCCTTGTGGATGAGGTCCTTGGCCTTCGAACTCAGAACCTAGGGGCTTACCTGCACGTAAGGCATGTCTTCACGGAGTCACAACTCTGGTATCTCTGTCACCACTCTTCACCCATCGTGATGCTTCTGCCAAGGTCCTGAGCTACCTCCTTCAAGTTTTCCCCTGCACAAGGCAGGGCAGGGAAAGGTCAGTCAGAGGTTTTGTTGAGCACAGACTGAGGAAAAGTCTTTCCAGATTTTGTTTGGCCATCGTGGCAACACTACCAAAAGGTTCTCTCAGTGACATGCTTCATGGTCAACCAAGAAGTTTAGAGGGCCTATCACAAACAGAGATGAACTAATTAAACAACCTCACAACACTGGCTGACCAGGTGCAATCCATTTTGGAGATGAACGGGACAACATGTTGCCTGGTATTGGGGGTGCACAAACTTTGGGACACGGTGTAAACCCATGTTAAAAGTGAAAAGTATTTTCCCAAATACAAAGGCCTTTAGTTTAATAAAGTTTTAGCCTTGATACATGATATATATGTACTTGATATTGATGATAAATATCAACTCAGATGAGGACAAAAAAATCCTTTTCATTGTTAAAGTTTTAAGTGTGTACATGTGGTTTGCTCAGCACAGCCGGTTGTACAGTCTAACGGCAGCAGGAAGGAAGGACGTGCGATAACGCTCCTTTGCTGTCTTGGGTTGAAGCAGCCTCTCACTGAAGGAGCTGCTCAGTGCTGTCTGTGTCGGGGGGATTGTGAGCTGGACCTACGAGGGGATGGAGGAACTGGGGGTGCCGGGCAAGGGGGCTGCAGCAGAGACAACTGGGGGAGGGAGGGGTTTGGTGACTGGTCAAACCTGTTGAAAACAAATTCAGGTCGTTCACCCACTTCTGATCCCCACAGTCTAGAGTCTGGTTCCTGTGACCTGAGATGGTTTTAAGGTCCCCCCAGACTCCACAGATGTTGTTCCTCTGCAGCTGGTCCTCCATCTTCTTTTTAGCTCTCTTCCTTCTCTGATCTTCCTCCCCAGCTCTCTCTGCACCTCCTCAGTTGCTCTGTCGCCTGACTAAAGGCTCTCTTCTTCTCCTTCAGGAGAGCCTTTATGTCAGGCGTTATCCATGGTTTGTTGTTTGGAAAACACTGACAGTCCTATGGGTACAGTGTTGTCCACACAAAAAATTTAAAGTGATCCGTTATGCAATGAGTCAGGCTCCCGTGAGGATCAGAGTTGCCACACAGTGGTTTCAAAGCAGTCCCCCAGAGTCTCCTCAGACTCAGGGACCATCTTCTTATCGTCAGGGGCACAGCTGGTTTTCTATGACCCAAATGGTTTGTACACAGGCAGGAGGTGCACCAGGTTGTGATCGGATCTGCCCAGAGGAGGAAGTGGTGATGATGAGTATGCCTCCTTGGTGTTGGCATAGAATAAGTCCAGTGTCCTATCTTCTCTGGTGTGAAAGGTAACATATTGTGAGAAAGTGGTCAGAGTGGACGATGGAGACACATGGTTGAAGTCCCCTGAGATAAGGAAAAGGGCATGAGGGTGCTGGGTCTGCAGTCTGCTGACTGCTGAGTGAAGGACATCAAGGGCCGATCCCCTATTTGCAGAAGGGGGCATACACGAAATAATAACAACATCGAGAATTCCTCAGTAAATAATTGGCCTCATGCTAATAGCTAGCAGCTCAATGTCCTTACAGCAGAGTTGTTCTTTAACAGTGATGTGCCCAGGGTTACACCACCTGTTTTACAAACACAGCTAGCCTCCACCCTTCCTCTACGCTCTCCACTGCCCTGTCCGGACCGCACCAACAGAAATCCATCCAGAGCTATGTTGGTGTCCGGAGTTAGCTGCTCAGCCATGTCTCCGTAAACATCATGATGCTGCTCTCTCAGTATTCCCTCTGGTCCCGGATCAGCGCCGCCAGCTCTCCATCTTGTTGGGAAGATGGATCAAACTTCAAATGTTCAGTCCTGATCCAGGAAAATGTCTTGCTTGGTGATCACATGACCCAAATAGAAAAAAAAAGCTAGAAATAATTTATAATTGATAATGTCAGACCAAGGATATAATGAGATAAGTACAATTTATTTTAAGTTTTTTACTTGATTACCTACAAATTATTATGACAGTGTGATGCATGTTAAAGTAACAGTGAATTAACTCTTTCAGCTTCCAAAGTAGGAAGGAGAAAAGCAGTTAACTTCTTATAGCCTCAGTCTGACTGAGATGTTCATTTATAATCTCACTTCAAACAAACTGGAACTTGATCTGACCTGAGAGTCTCCAGGGTACAGTGTGGACTCTTCAGTCCAGCAGACAGCAGCTTCACCCTGCATCCTGCAGCTTGTTGTTACTCAGGTCCAGGTCTCTGAGACTAGAGGACTGGGAGCTGAGAACTGAGGACAGAGCTTCACAGCTTCTCTGAGAGGTTACAGCTGCTCAGTCTGAAGAGGAAACAATGAAGAAAAAAATAGCCAAATAACATTTGTGTTGAAAGGACAATCAAAGAACAAAACTCTGTTTGCTCTGCAGCTCACAGCAAACTAACAGACCTGCATTTGAAAACTGGGCCAAACATCAAACACAAATTTGTTCAGTGAAGCAGAAATATCAGCTCTTTATCCACCTGCTAACCAATGAGGAGTTTCTACACTGATGATCATCTTTCATTGGCTCTGATTCAAATCCTTTCTGTTTTATACTCAACAAGTTGGAGACATGACAGTTAAATATAAGTATATAAGTATTTGTCCAGTTACTTTTGATCCACTAAAAGGGCTGAATCTCTCACACTGTTCCTTCTATACTGATGTCAACCTGCAAATTAAAGCTGAGACTTGACTCTTTAATGTAGGATCCATTATTTTAATTCAGATTCAATGTGCTGAAGCTCAGAGATGATGATAAGGAATTAAAGAGGAGAGGAATTTATTTTCCCTCCTGCTGAATAAAATAGAAGAGTCTTTATATAATGATGAATAAATTCAACTATCTATACACTTACAGAGCTTTGTTAGAGGCTTTGACAACTGGCAGCAGCTTCAGAAGAGCCTCCTCTGAAGCAGAGTATTTCTTCAGGTCAAACACGTCCAGATCTTTTTCTGATGACAGTAAGATGAAGACCAGAGCTGACCATTGAGCGGGAGACAGTTCATCTGTGGAGAGACGTCCTGAACTCATGGACTGTTGGATCTGCTCCACTAGAGAACGATCATTCAGTTCATTCAGACAGTGGAACAGGTTGATGCTTTGCTCTGCAGATGGAGTCTCTTCAATCTTCTTCTTGATGTACTGGACTGTTTGCTGATTGGTCTGTGAGCCACTTCCTGTCTGTGTCAGCATACCTTGTAGGAGAGTCTGATTGGTCAGCAGTGAAAGACCCAGGAGGAAGCGGAGGAACAAGTCCAGGTGTCCATTTGGACTCTGTAAGGCCTTGTCCACAGCCCTCTGGTAGAGCTGTGTTGGATCAAGTTTGTCTCTGAACAGTTTAGGCCAGTTGGAGGTTGATTGTTCTTCTGACAGCAGATTGACTCCAGAGTTGATGAAGGTCAGACGGACATGAAGAGCAGCCAGAAACTCCTGAAGACTCAGATGGACGAAAGCAGAACACCTTGTCCTGGTACAGTCCTCTCTCCTCTTTAAAGACCTGTGTGAACACTCCTGAGTACACTGAGGCTGCTCTGATATCGATGCCACACTCTGTCAGGTCTGATTCATAGAAGATCAGGTTTCCTTTCTGCAGCTGCTCAAAGCCAGTTTTCCCAGAGACTCAATCATCTTCCTGGTCTTTGGACTCCAGTGTGGATCTGTCTCAGCTCCTCCATCATACTTAACATTCTTCAGTTTGGACTGAACCACCAGGAAGTGGATGTACATCTCAGTCAGGGTCTTGGGCAGCCCTCCTCCCTCTCTGGTTTCCAACACATCCTCCAGAACTGTAGCAGTGATCCAGCAGAAGACCGGATGTGGCACATTATGTGGAGACTTCGTGAAGTCTTGATGTGGGACATGATCCATCTGACCTGCTCCTCCTCTCTGAACCTCTTCCTGAAGTACTCCTCCTTCTGTGGGTCAGTGAAGCCTCTGACCTCTGTCACCATGTCAACACACTCAGGAGGGGATCTGATTGGCTGCTGCGGGTCGTGTGGTTATCCAGAGGCGAGCAGAGGGAAGCAGTTTCCCCTGATGAGGTTTGTCAGCAGCACATCCACTGAGGTGGACTCTGTAACATCAGTCAGGATCTCAGTGTTGTGGAAGTCCAGAGGAAGTCGACACTCATCCAGACCGTCAAAGATGAACAGAACCTGGACCTCTTCAAACCTGCAGAGTCCTGCTTCTTTGGTTTCAGTAAAGAAGTGATGAACAAGTTCCACCAAGCTGAACTTTTTCTCTTTCAGCACATTCAGCTCTCTGAGCGTGAATGGAAATGTGAAGTGTATGTCCTGGTTGGCTTTGTCTTCAGCCCAGTCCAGAGTCAACTTCTGTGTTAAGACTGTTTTCCCAATGCCAGCCACTCCCTTTGTCATCACTGTTCTGATTGGTCCGTCTCTTCCAGGTGAAGCTTTAAAAGATGTCTTCCTGTCTGATGCTTGTTTCTGGTCTGGCTGGTTTCCTGGATGCTGTTTCAATCTGTCTGACCTCATGTTCATCATTGACCTCTCAGTCCCTCCCTCTGTGATGTAGAGCTCTGTGTAGATCTGATTCAGAAGGGTTGGGTTTCTGCTTTAGAGATCCCCTCAAACACACACTGGAACTTCTTCTTCAGAGTAGATTTAAGTTTACGTTGACAAACTGGAGCAACATGTCCTGAATGAACAAACAAGAAACCACATCAATGACTGATTCATAAAGAAAACATGACATGACATGTTCATCCCCCTAAGAACACACATGAACATGTTTCCTCCATGTCTTGAGACGTTAGTAAATGTCCCATTTGTCCATCATGTTGAATCTTTAGAGAAATCCTCTTACTGCTGTGCAGACAGTCAGCCAGCTCCTCCTGCTTCATTCTCCTCAGGAAGTTCACTGTGATCTTCACAAAGCCTCTCTGCTGCTCCTCCTCTGCTCTTCATCCTCACTGTTCAACACCTCCTCATACTCCCTCTGACTCTCTGAGCATTCTGGGTAATCAGGACTCACAACTTTCTGGATCTTCTTCAGCTCCTTCCTCACAAAAGTGACAATATTCTCCTCCAGCAGCTGGAACAGAAAACTATATGAATGACACAATCAAAGTAAAACCATGGAGCCAAACATCAGATCCATGTTGGACACACTGACAATCCACTGCTCTAAAAAGTGCGGCATGGAGATTATTGTCAACACAACAGATGTCAAAGTAGTTGTTGTCCATGTACAGACCATAAATATGGAGTCCAGGTGTGTTTGATGCTGCTGGGCAGACTGAGCACTGGGAACCTCTGAGCTCTCCTGGTCCACTCTGTGGAGGAATCATGAAGAATTAGCTCACATTATGTTTGCAGCATCTGTGAGCGTTTTTGTGCTTTGTACACAAACAACAACTGCTTTTATGTTCTGTGGTGACTGTCCTGATTAAAGCAAACACTACTGTGCTGTGACATTCTCAATGAGAGAAACAAGCAATCAGTTCTGTACCTCATGACCTAGAGTCATCACAACAAGTCCACCTTTTAAATGATGAGTTTTAAGGACTCACACTGGGTTTGACAGAAGTCTCACCTCTGCTACAGGACACTAACACAAACACTGGAACTGGATAGGTGCTGAGTTACAGGGAGTTTTAGTTCTGATCTGAATGACACATATAAGAACATAAGAAGTGCTTTTCTTGAAAAGAGAAACATCAACTTTGCCGCTAAAGCCTGTTTTTCAGCCTAATCATGTTCATATACTGTGTCATTCATGAAGCCTGGAGACAAAACACAATCACTTCATCTTTCATAGAAGACCAGTTATACAGGACAGCTGTCTGATACATTTTAAACTCAGCTGCAGCTCACTTCTTTGCAGCAGAGGGAGGCTGTCCTTTGAAATGAATGGGAATATCCTTTGACCTGTCACTCTTCATGGACACACAGCTGGGCTCAGGTACAGGGAAGTCTGGACTCTGATGGATCCTGGTGGACACAGAGATTAGGAACATCAGGGACACGGGGACATGGACAACATATCTATTATTCATACAGTGTTCTCATAGTAAAGAAGAAAACATGTAGTCAGCTGCAGCTCACTTCTTTGCAGCAGAGGGAGGCTGTCCTTTGAAATGAATGGGGATATCCTTTGACCTGTCACTCTTCATGGACACACAGCTGGGCTCAGGTCCATGTTCAGGTCCAGGTCCAGCAGAGTCTGGTGTGTGCTGCTGCTCTGGCCTTCAACACAACACACACAGAGCTTTGAGTGTGAATAATGATGGTGCAGTGATGTGAGTGCTGAGCTCTGACATGGAGAAGAGTCATGGACAGTTAGAGATCCTCATCTCACCTCTGAGCTTTGGTCTGGATCTCATGGTCCCCACACAGACTGCTTTTAGGGAGGGGCTCCTCCTCTCTGTCCTCACACTGATTCATGCTGAATTCACATCCACATCAGCTCACACACACTTTCTACCTTCATTTGGAGAGAAAACACAAATCATTCATCTGCACATCAACTGAAATCATCCTCTAAATAAAAGCAATGTGTGTGTGTGTGTGTGTGTGTGTGTGTGTTTAATAATAAGCAATAAAAAAATAAGCAGCTTATCATCAAAATCAAAGCAAATATTTAGAAATAAAACCTAGCATCCAAAAGTTGTACAGACCTATAACATCTCAAAACTCACAACAAAAGGAAACTGTCTAACTTACATCATTAGAAGCCTTTGAGCAGCCACTGGTCATGCAACTCTGTTGGAGCTAGCTCCATGGTACAATTACAAATCTCTTTAAAGCAGATATCATAAAGCTGGAAAGGATGCCTATTACTCATCATTAATAGAGGAAAACAAGAATAGCCCCTAGGTTTCTTTTCAGCACTGTAGCCAGGCTGACAAAGAGCCATAGCTCTATTGTACCATCCATCCCTCTAGCTCTCACTAGTAATGACTTTATAAGGCTTCTTTAGCAACAAAATAGGTAGACAGTAGAGACAGAATCCATCTCATCCTGCCTACAACTGTTAATGATGTAGGTATGTCTGGAACAACATCTTTAGAAATGTCTGCCAGTCCTGATTTGTCGTTGGGACTGTTTCTCTCCCATAGATCTAGCTGAATTGACTTCAATAGTTTCTAATTCGGAAATCATCAACATGTCTTTTGGATCCTATCCGACCAGACTTCTTAAAGATGTGTTGCCTTTAGATTTGGCACTCACATATTAGATCAGATAAATCTCGTTGGTTACAGGATATGTCCCACAGGCTTTTTTAAGGTTGCAGTTATCAAACCTTTGCTTAAAGCATTCTCTGGAAAAAAGCCTTCTCTTCCCTTTAATTCTAAAAATTCTTGGACTCAGCTGACATTTAGGAGCGGTTGGCAAGTTTTTCGGTGGGATAGACCATCATATCACAACTTAGTGCCCCTTTAATTCTAAAATTGGAACGTTGAAAAAGGCTGTTGGTTTTAAATCATATCTATCAGATTACCAGTATGTCATATTGTTATCATCTACATAGTCATGGGGAGTATTAGGAACATTCTGTGCATGAGTGATGCTGAAAAAATTAGTCCATGCTTTTGTTACTTCTAGGCTGGACTACTGTAATTCCCTATTATCAGGATGTCCAGTTAACTATCTAAAAAGCATCCAGCTGATCCAAAATGCTGCAGCGAGAGTACTGACTGGAATTAGCAAGAGATCACATTACTCCTGTACTAACTTCTCTTCATTGGCTTCCTGTAAAATCCAGAATTGATTTTAAAATCCTTCTCCTTACATATAAGGCCCTCAATGGCCAGGCTCCTTCATATCTCAAGAGCTGATAGTACCATATCATCCTAACAGATTGCTTCGTTCCCAGAATGCAGGTTTGCTTATGGTTCCCAAAATCTCTAAAAAGTAGAATGGGAGGCCGAGCCTTTGGCTATCAGGCCCCTCTCCTATGGAACCAACTGCCAGTTTGGGTTAGGAAGCAGACACCCTCTCTAATTTTAAAAGCGAAGCTTAAAACCTTCTTGTTTGATAAAGCTTATAATTAGTTGTAGTTACAGTCCTAGTTATTTATTAAACTTATAGTTAGTCACAATTATCTCTATAGACACTGTTACAGTTAAGGATATAGCCCTTAGTAGGGCTGGCTCAGGCAACTGAATCATCCCCTAGTTATGCTGCTATAGGCCTAGGCTGCTGGGGACATCCATGATTTACTGCGCACTTCTTCTTCTTTCTCTTTCTCTCCTCAGACCCACTCTCAAATCTATTAGCCTTTATTACATGTCATTAACTCTGTGTCCTCTCTGTCCCGTAGTCCTGTGTTTGTTTCTCTCTGGTCTCTCTTTCTCTGTACCTTACTGCAGGTACCTCTGGCTCCGGAGCTGCATGTCCTATGGTCCTGGCTCCACCCACCTGCTGCTGTTTATTGTTTACAATGATCTATTTCTAACATGTTTAATGTTCCGTTCTGCTACAGATAAATATTTGATTAATATTCTTTGCAAACTGTAATGTAAATAATTACCAGTCATGACAGCTTTTTGCCTCTGTGCTCTGTTTCATAATTCTAATCTGCTGAGCACACATTATCAATAACTGTTCACTAACTGTAATGTAAATACTGACCCACATTGTCTGTATTATGCTGCATGTCTTTCTCCCCTCTCCTCCATTCCTAGCTGTCCTATCTTCCTCCTTTTCCTCCTTTCACCCAGCCCGGCCATCGGCAGGAGGGTCCCCATCTGAGCCAGGTTCTGCTCAAGGTTTCTTCCTGTTAAAGGGAGTTTTCCTTGCCACTGTCGCCTTAAGTGCTTGCTCTGGGGTCAGGCTCTGGGTCTCTGTAAAGCGCTTTGAGACAATTTTGATTGTGGAAGGCTATATAAATAAAAATTGAATTGAATTGAATTGAATTTCTTGGGTGAGGCATGCAAAATCATCATAAAAGCTTAATTTGCTGAAAACGAGTCTGAATGCTCTCTGTGACCGTGTCAAATAATATTGTGCACCTTGATCCTGTACTGATCCTCTGCACTCAACCCATGCTGTTCCTCTGCACTTCACCTGGCATGGTCCTCCTCTTCTGATCCTTATTTCATGTAGATCCACCTGAACCATCTCTTTGGAGCCGCTCTCCTCCAGCTTTTTGTTTGCCCACTCAGCAAATACATTTACTGCTTTGTGAGCACCATCCATGTCCCTGTTGCATGTTTTTGCCTATCTAAGGCACCTATTACAAGCTGATGAGCAGTGATTAGGTCCATGTCACTAGTCTGAAGGTATCTGGACAGTGGTGGTGATCTCAAAGATCCTTAAGAATATCTGTGCTAAGTGACGGTCTCACTTCAGTAAGGACTCAATGTAGCCCTTAGTTCTTACTCTGACATGTGCTTTCATTGACATATCTTGCCTATCCTTTTCAATGTTATGACCAAATCAACAAACAAGGCATTGCGGGTTACCAAAGAGCCCAAAAATCTTGCTTAGGGCTTGATCCTTGGCCCACCACCTGGCCCACCACCTGGTCTCCTGTCATCACTGATATTTTCCCACATATTCATTACCTTGTAGAGTCCTTGAGAAAACAGCAACATCATTCACAATGGAGAAAAAGGGGTGCACTTTCTATCACAACACCGTGGTGTCTCCAGAACGAGATTAAGCACATGTGCATGCACCAGGTGTGTTGGTTAGGGACTCTGATGACAGTAAAGTGGAGAATCCCCTTGTATGCCTTGCATATTGCTGCTCCATCTGTGAGTTACCAAACAGTTCGGATATCAATATCAACCTTTTCAAGAGTTTCTTAAGTAGTTGAACAAAATAATCTCCTGTTGATAAATCCATGAAACAACACCGATGGGCTTTTATGGACAGGTATACATACCTGAGAACAACACAAATGTCTGTGGG
>JAFBJY010000667.1:0-11023 GCA_016801885.1 Toxotes chatareus | reverse complement strand
CAGGAGGGGGTTAGTAATTCTGGAGGACGGATTTGATGGTCGTCTCTGGAAAAACAATTTGGGGCCCTCAGATGGCTGAGAGCAACAAGAAGATACAAAAGTAGTTCAAAATTAAACCTCAGGCATATCAAGTTTAGTTTCAGTTTAACTGATAATAACTAACTCACCTCAACAGCGCCTCACTTGCTGATCCAAGTTTTTTAATATAAAGATATGCACTAATGTTAGATGTTCATAATTTAGAAGAGATTTACCTTGTAAGAGTGATACAGTTGTCTCATCAAATGTCTCCATCTCAAGAAAAAGCAATCAACTAAGGGGAAAAAAGATGGAAAATCATTTCAAAATAATTAAAGAAAAAAAAAATCAGAAAAAAAGGGGAGCAAAGGGACCAAAACTATTTGTCAGTTGCTGCAAAGCACTCGACTAATTAGCTAACCAATCCCATGAAACACCCCACTCTTCGCTCCATTAACTAGCTTTTAGCGGGAAAAAACAACACTAAAACAAACACTAAAAAATATTAACTCAGCTGACCCCTTTAAATAAAGACAATTTATTTACCTGAAACTGGTTAGCTAGCTTCATTTACACACCCATGTAGTTGGGGTAGCTAATTACAAACGGATTTCGCTGAGTTAGCGAGCTACCGCTTCGCTTAGCTATCAAAAGCTAGCTAGCCTTTGGCTACCTGTTCGATCAACTTAAAAAACTGGAAGCACATATTTTGTGACACGCCTATAAAATTTGTTCGGCAATAATCTGAGTGAGCTGACTATTAACTAAGTTGAGTTACTAACTTACCATAACTGGCCTTCTTGGTTTCTGCTCAGACACCTGCTTCACCTCCGTTCTCAGCTGAACTCGGTGGTTGGCTCCGCTAAGCTTCACTGCTGCTTTGATCCAGTTTGACCGTAGGATTGTGCTGCGTTCAGGTAGTCCTCGTAAAGTAGGAAATTAACACTTTTCCCCACCTGAAATTCGAGCACTAACAGCCATCAAAATTATAAGTACAAGTGGTAAACTAGTAGGCGTGGTTATGTATCATTTCAATACATGTGAACAACTTCAGGCCAGTGTTTATATAACTTGTCTTTTTCATCACTGTAAAAGACTGTAATAGTGACAGGTCTATCAGTAAGGAACCGACAGTAATATTTTAAAAAAAGTTACTATTAGTGGACTGATAGAACTGGATGCATTTAATTCAGCTATGTACTGTTTCCTTATCACCTCTTGATCTCTGAGACAGACCATGTCCATTAGTGTTTCTACACTGACCTCAAATGACAACAGACTAAAACAATCTTCAGGACAAATGCTTATCCTTTTGAAAATACTGCCATTTTTTCCCCAATAACATCAAAGAGAGTTTATTTGTGCAGTTTATCATTGAATTGGTAGAGATAACACAGATCCTGTTTGCACCAGTCATCTCCTTCAAACAGTTACAAATCTTAAAGAACTGATCGAGCAGCATTTAAGTCATTTAAGCAGCTTTTCCCAGAAAACAATATTATACCAAAACAGCATTATTTGCTCATCTTCCTTACAGATTCTGGCTTTGGGTCCTATGGTTAAAACATATGTGATGAGGTTTGAATTCAAAACTGAATTTTAAGAACATTTGTAAGACATTAGTTAAACACAATCAGAGGTTTGAATGCTCTCATGTGAATGAGGAAACACCAATTTTTCAAATGAGAAAGAACTGGGCCCAACATCTGAAGTGGTGAACAGAATATGTCCTATCAAAACTGAGAGACTACATTGGTATTGGTACTAGTGATATGCAAATTTGTGTCCTAAAAGGCTTATCCTGAATGAAACAAGTATACAAGTCATAAGTCATTGATAATCAGTGGTTTAATGACCAGCGTCTACCAGTATTTGGGCTAATCAAAGATATCTGGTTGGTGAACAGTAATTTATACTCTTTGAATCTCAACTCTATGACATTGGTTCAGCAAAGATTTCTTGGTGTAAATGCATCCCTAATCTTGCACAAGCCACAGAGGTAGTTGATGCTGAAACCAGTTGATTTTACAGCTTATTATGCAGTTACCTTAAAGACCACCTGTATGTTCAATCAAGTACAACCTCCATGATGTTCTGGAATTGAGCTCTTAAGCTTGGATGGTCTCTTGGTGTTACCAGTAGGTCTGGGCAATGTATCAATATGTCAGTATTGTGAAATTAGATTAATGTGGTGATATGACATAAATATCAATTTAGGCATACAGTTAAAGATATTTGTGATTTTTGACTTTGTCATATCACTCAGCCATACTTGGTGTGTAAGAGCTGTTCATGTTTGCATGTGTACTGTTTCATGGATTGTTGTAAAAATTTTGTGTGATATTTGAAAAGCATCACAACTGCAGAAATATTGTTCTTTGTTCAGGGACTGTTTTTGCCCTTTTTTAAAATTGTAAACAAAAACCAAAAATGCATTTATATATAGACATCCTCTTGCTTGAATGAGACTGGTCATGTTTGACAGTAATTACAACATAAAAATTAACCTCACTGTTTGAATGCACCTTTACCAGCTGGGAAATGGTAACCAAGAGCTGATCTTGAAATTAGATGTTTTTTTCTGGACATACTAGTGCTTTTTAAAAAAGGTTCATAGACCTATAGACTTCTATAGGCGATGAATGGGTGTTTCAGACTTGTCCCTGTATCTAGTTAAAATAACTCAGATAAAGACAAAGATGCTTAATAAGACAAGGCAAGTGATATTTACTTGAATTAAGTCAAATGATCTTCCTAGACAGCACAAGATAATCCATTTATACTTAAACAAGACCAACTAGTTTTTGTAATCTAAATATGAGATTATTACACTTGGTTAGATCAGCAGTTTTTGCAGTGTAAATAAACATATACAGTATAAACACGTTCCATCAACAACACACAACAGTAAAACAGTATGAACATATCTCACTAGTTGAGAAGAGAAAGACTTGTATATAATACAAAATCAGTGACACAAAAAGAATTTGTGTGTAATTTTAGCTCAAATGATGTAATTTAAGCAGTAACAGGGTTATATAGCAGCAGCTGAATGTAAGTGCCGTGCAAGTCTGTTTCAGCCCAGTGGTGTGTGTGTGTGTGTTGTGGGGAGTGAGTCCATGTTCGGGGTTCAGAGGGGATGTGGTGGGGGTCTGGGGTTCGTGTGTGCGGGGTCCTCAGGGGAGGGGACGGCAAGGCAGGGAGAGGGTTCAGCATCCTGACAGCTTGGTGGACAAAACTGTCTCTCAGTCTGCCAGTTCGGGCCCCGGGAGACTCTTCAATCCCCTTTCCCGGATGGCAGCAGACTGAAGAAGCTGTTAGACGGTGGGTGGGATCACCTGCAATGCAGGGGGCTTTGCAGATGAGACGAGTGTGGTAGATGTCCTGAAGGGAGGAGAGAGACACCCATGACCTTCTCAGCTGCTCTCACTACGTGATGTAGCTTCTTCCGCAGGACACGTGCAGGTGCCATACCACACAGTGATGCAGCTGGTCAGGATGCTCTCTATGGTGCCCTGAGAAACTGCACATGATGGGGCCCTGGGGCTCTGGCCTCCTCAGTTTACGGAGGAAGAGTCACTGTTGGGCTTTGCTGGTCAGTGATGCAGTGTTTTTGACCAGGAGAGGTCTTCTGAGATGCACACCCAGGAACTTGGTGCTGCTCACTCTCCACAACAGCACCATTGAGTTAGTTTCAATGAACATACATTTGTGCCAACAAATATAGTCTTTTGATATTATTCACGAAGTAGACATTAATATGGCTGATAAGGATGCATTGATGTATTGGTGATCAAGTTGCATGTTTCAGCCCTGTTAACAAACACTGGTCATCAAACATGCCATGGACTGTATGATGAGTTGTTGGTGGTGTGGTTAAGGTTGTATCATTTCTTTTCTTCCACATTGTTTGAACATGCTTGAAGTCAGAGCAATAATAAACTCTGTTTCTTTCAGATGCTTTTGTTTGACTCTTGAATCAAGTAATTTAAGTTTGTTACTGAATCTTAAAATAAGATTTATTTTGATGAGACTTTGGGTGAGAGATGTAATGGATCTTACTTTAACAGTTATTTACCTCATTTTAAGATTTCCTGCTTATTTGAGACAAAAAGATAAGGTTGTTTCTTGATTTAAGATTATAAAGTAAAGCTGAACACTTAAAATAAGAACATCAATAAGGGGCATCTTGTCGGCTGCTGAACTGTTGCCATACCATACGAGGATCCTGTGGGTGCACACTTTCAGTGGTGCTCCAGTAAAAGGACACAAGAGCTGTTGAGGTAGTTTCACCTTCCTGAGAGTCCTCAGAGTCTTTGTTGTGCCCTTTTTACCAGAGGTGTGTATTTGTTGCCCAGGTCAGATCCTCACTTATGTGCATCCCTAAAATGTGAAGCTGCTGACTCTTTCCACCACTTCCCGTTCAAACAGAGTGGTGGTGCTCATCCTGCTTCCTCCTGAAATCAATGATTAGTTCTTTGTTTTCTTTGTGTTCAGAGTTAGGTTGTTGTTACTGCACCAATTTGTTAGTATCCCACCTCTTCTCTATAAGCAGACTTATCTCTGCTATCAGTCCCACCATTGTTTGTATTAGAAGCTGTATTTACTGCTTTTCATACGCAGGAGGTCAAAGGTCACCATAAACACCCACCATGTTCAGTGTATGAGATGGGCTGTGAGGTTAAACAGCTCCTTTCTTCTGTCCCTGTAATGATCACACAGACATGTACATCTGAGCTTTCCTGAGCAACAAGAGCAGAAAGAAAGCAAAGTGCATTTTGATGTTGACAGAAACAGAAACAGCAGCATGAACTCTGTTTCTGTCTCAAACTGTCACCACCAATATTTTCTGCTGCACCTCTTTTCTTCTCTCTTCTCTTCTCTACTGTGTTGGTCTGTTTGCAGACACAGTGTCCATGTGGGAAAAGTGTGGAAGACTCAGGGTGGGACATGTTAGTGTACAGCCATCGGAGTGAGTGGAATAATTGGTCCCACAGAAGTCCAATATTATGAACCAGTTATAAATACAACCTGTCATGTTATTTATTTGCTGTTTTCATCACAAACAGAAGAGTCCTTACTGTACCTGACACAGTGATACAGCAGTGATATAAAGAGTTCTGCTACACACTTAACGCAAACAGTGATATAACCTGAGGACAGTTAACTACAGACGTACACTGGCATCCAGCGAAGTCCAGTGTTGCAACGGAGGACTCACTCCCAACTTATTTGACAAATCTTTACCAGGCAAATTTCTTTCTGTGCTGTAACATGTTTGTTTACATCAGTTACTTTTCATCAAAACTTTCAATCACAGACTTATTAAAACATTCCAGTAAAATTATAGTCAGTTTTTTGATATGTTTCAACTGATTCGTGCAACATTTAACTGAGTGATGTTAGTGTGGTACAGAAACACACAGCACTGCAGTTTAAGTGAGTTTAACATGAAGTTCCAGTGGTGTCATTTCAGTCCTGAGCATTTTTCCAGCACGTTTTTAAACTCTGCAGTTTAAAGTCAGGATTTTGTTCTGCTTGTAATTCATCTGTGAGAGGTCACTCTCTGCTCTGCTTAGAGGTGGAAACTTTGACTCCACTTTGTCTCACAGCAGCATGATGACAGTGCATTCAGCCTGCTGTAGCTTCACTATATCACCAAACTGCACTGGACAGAGAGTAGGCTGGCGATTAATTGAAATTGATTACAATTTCGATTTTGGCTCCACGATTATGGAAAAAAGATATGTCATAAAACGACCATTGTGCCGTTTGTCTTGCTCCATTTGGTCTCATTCTGTCCTGTGACGAACGTAGAAGCCATCATCTCTTTACAGCGCTCCGCTCCGCCCAACACATAACGAGTTTAGCCCAATCAACACTGTTAGCAAGCGAGTTCAAGAAATTGGTGACTACCGGACAAGCGTACACACTGCCATCATGTCACCATTTCAGCAGAGTTGACTGCCTGCGTTTCATAAATGTTGTGAGAAAGTTACAAGATGTTCATACAACAGAATATTTCGCTGCTACAACGGACCTGTGGTCAAGCCTCACGCTACATTATATTGACGGACTTCAGTTAATAACAAAAATGGCTATTAGATGAGTTCTCTGTCATCCCTCCACACACAAGCCAAATTACTGTCAAATCTTCCTACTTCACAGCTATGATAAATTGAGTAAGTCATCATGATAAATTGATCTTTTTTTTATCATCATGATAATGTAATACATATATTTTGTAATCTTAGAGAATGCAATGAAGAATCCAGGATCACCCGTGAAAAGAGCCTCTGCAAGAAACTGTCAGCATCTTTATCATCTACAGCTGGAGAAAAGAAGGAGCTGACCGAGACACAGAAGAAGCTGAATCTTCTTGCTCTGGAGTTTGTTGTGGCATTGAGTACACTACACAGTTTTTTATATTCATTTTATTTATTATTTATATACATATTATTTATGTGTTGCCTTAAAACTTACTTAACACACAGATCACATGAAATCATTTTCTCTGTGTTTGTGTCTCTGCATTATAAAGTGAACTTCTCTTCCAAGCCAGGGACACATATGTCCACAGTCACCACTCACTCATAAATAGATCATGCTAATGTTTGTGTAGCTTTTTGCTGGGTGACAGAAGCACTGCTGTGGAGAAAGGATTTGAAGAAAGTATTTGTTCAGGGTTTTGGTTTCATGGACACGTGAATTTGAATTAATTTCTCAGTTTGGTGCTCATCTGATTCCCTGAAGGTTTGGCTGCCATTTTGTTCTGCAGGCCTGGCACATTTTGTAACGGACATTCATACATATGCAATTTCTGTGTTAAAAACATTTTGAATTGTTGTCTTATTATGGCAAAGAAGTTTCATTATTTAAATCAGATTTGTTGCCATATTTATTGCTGCTGTTTTAAAGCTGCTGTATATTATATATCATTTCTTGAAGTGTTGTGAGGTGAAGCTGATTCCCATGTTGAGTCTGGTCTGTCCACATGTTATAAAACTGACCCTCTCTCTCTCTCTGCCAGTGTTCCTCAGTGACTCTAGTGTCTTTAGTACTCAGTTCAGGAGTATCCACTCTCAGTGAAAACTGTTGTATTACTGTTTTGAAATGTAATGTAATGCATTGTGCCTCTATTGATCAGTTGATGAGTCATTTCTTTGACATGATTGAGTTTAGCCTCAGAAAGGTTTAAGAAATTCAGTTTAAAGTCTTCAGTGTGTTTCAGGTGTGGGTGACTGATACACAGTAGTAACAACTCTCAGACACAGTAGACAAAGGTTCTGTATGGCTCTAATACTTTCTGATGATTTTAGTTCCTAAAAGTTAAAATGATTTTACAGTATATTGCAGTGATTTATGATTTAATAAATGAAGTAATTCAGACCATTTTAAATATAATAGACTATATTAGTTATAATGTTATTGTGTTTGTCTTCATCCCATTTATTCAAGATTTAAAATTTCTTTTGGGAAATTTACTTTTGGATTAATAACTTCAGTATCTCACTATGAGAGACCCCCCACTCTTCACTCACTGTCACCACGGGCCTGAATACACTTTGAAGGGGTGAAGGTGGTTGGTTTTTCGCTGCCCACATAGTGTGTGTGTGTGCACTTAAAAACCCCAGCTAAGTCTGGACTTGGGCGTTGTCACACTTTCCCCAACAGTGCACTTGAAAACTAACAGGACATATTTAAGTCCCTTATACATCCTTAAATCTACCTAAAACATACTCTGGTAAGGTTTTTTAAATTTTTTTTCCCAGGAGCTCCACTGTTGGTGTGTGAGTGTTTAAGTACCTACTCATGGGTGCCCCTACTGGTTTGAACAATTTCACAGACCCTTTACACACACGCTTTTTACACTCCTCAAGCTCAGCTTAGGGTCATCTTAGATTTCACTGTAACTAAGGTTACCTAGAATGCAGCACATAAATTAATGTTTGAATCTAAAAGGGGTGGGGGAAATTGAAACAAAAAATTTTACAGTAAGACACTATTTTAGTTTAAACTAATCACAAAAAAACAACAACAAACAAATTGATAGACTATGCTTAATTTTTGTTCCCAAAATACTGGGCTGACCACATTTCCTGGTGCAGGATTTTAGAAATAGCGGAGGACTCTTTATTCAGGGCAGAGACCAACAGCAGAGGAAAGGGGGCTCCAAGAGTCATTAGCATCAACAAGTATCCAGAGTGTCTAACTTTCTGGAATCATCCATGCAGGAGGTCCAGCTCAGAGTGGAGAAGGCTGTAATGTGCTGTCCCGATTCAGAGCTTTAAAACAATACATCTTTTTTTCAACTGTATCCTGATACTGGATGGATGGAAAGTCATGTTTGCATTTTCAGACTTTCTACTTGTTTTATAACTGACAAAGTCTGTGAAAAAACATGATGCAAAAGGAAGAAGCTAATAACTCTACAAACCCTCTGATCATCCCAGCCCAAAATTTACTAAAGGACCAGGGTTCACACATTTACAGTGTGAACCATGTGTGAAATGCATTACACCATCACACTGAAGCTCCACTCTGGCAGGTGAAAAGTAGCAGCTGAACTGCAGCATGTGGACAGAAGGAGGATATTCTGTCTACACCCTGCAACAGTAGAGTCAGTGGACGAGGCTGCAGTGCGGAGAACTGGACTTGGGATCTGGGGAAAAAGGGTGGATGGAAATAGAGATGATAGAGATGACTGTCAACTGGTTTCATCAATTGGGTGACACTGAAAAAATGGAACCATATGAGAAAAATAAAAAGTGTAAACAGTGATAATTGTTTTGTACTGTAAAAGAACAGCAGGCTCTGCCTCTTTCCATGGTGCTGACTGAGAGCTTGTTAAAACTTCACTTCGTCCACATTGTTTGGAGTTGAGGAAATCTACAGCAACAGGATAAAAATGAAGTAGCAACTCTCATAACCTTCAAATGATTATTTTTTTAAAAATAATTGTCTTCATCCTGTGTTGCAAAAGTAATATGTGTGAACTTCATCATAGAGGCTAATGGGCTCATTATTGGCTAATTCAGCAGGTTACTCCATCAGCCTGGAGGCCACTTTATGCTACTTCCCCAACAGGTTTCAACAGATATATTAACATGAATATTGTACACACTCCATCTATCTGTTAGTAGTTGTGTACAGTGTGTTGTACACTGCTCTGTCATGGCGCTGAATTCACCAACCCAGCTCAATGGTCCTGAGTGAACAGTGAACACATGAATATCTCTTTGACCAAAAGCAGCCAGTTCCTGCAGACAGTCCCTATGAGGGTAGTAGTTAGTTGAGTGGAAAAGCATTTTTTATTTGTGGAGCATCTATCAAATCAGTCCAGAGTGAGTCCTCAGGGTCTAAAAGATCTCACAGCTTCTTCTCTCAGTCAACACAGCCTCAGATTCACCAACATCAACTTGACACTGACATCCAAAGGTTTGCTGGAGGACAGAAACACTGTGGGCTGGAAATGAATTATGAAACAAGGCTCTTAGGGTCAGAAGCTTTGAACTCAGCAGTAGACAGGACCGATATTCATTTGCAGTAAAAGTGAAAATATTGGCAGCAAAATTTTGAATAATACAAACTCAAACACTTAACTTTGTTTAAATGCCTTAAGCATATGTTTATTAAACAGCTTTTCAGATTTGCAACACATAAAAGTTTTTTTTTGTTTTTTTTTTTATCTTAGACAATAGACATCTTTGTTTTAAAATTCTAACAAAAAGTGTAGGGAGGTCCCAGATTTTGCAGATTGTGGTGTTAAAAGCAGAGTTGTTCAGCGTGCGTCTTGAACAGCAACATCCTGCTCTTCTCTACAAGAAACTATCACAGAAACTATAACAGGCAGCTTCAGGACACACTTCATCTAACAATATGTCATGTTCTGCTGCTTGGGATAAATCAGCACAGAAAAAGGTAAAGTAAAATAACTTGGTAGTTAAACAGACATTATTGTCCTACAGTTTTCTCTCAGACAGACGGTGCTTTGCTGTCAGTTTCTACACACACACACTAATCTCCAGCGATCCCCTCAACGTGCTTCCCTGCAATAAAACTACATTTTACTCTCTCTCTCTCTCACACACACACACACACACACTTCTACTATTACTATTTCCATATCAAAATTATCAGCAACCTTGTTTCCAGTGATTGACAGACACGTCTGGGGGGACTGTGAGCGAGCAGAGCTGCTGCTCTGTTTTTATAACGTTATTGGGCTCAGTAACATTACTAGTAGTTGTGAGTTATAGAGAACTGGGATGTTTATTACAATTTGAGTAGATTTTGAGAGTCTGCTGCCTTCGAAACACACACCTGCGCTCGGGAGCTTCTCCACTCTGCAAAACTTTTTCTCCTCTCCGCCGTTGTGTGTGAGCAGTGTGCATGCACAACGTTCACTGCTGATTGGCTGTTACCTGTGCCAATCAGCTCTGCTTGTAACCAATCAGATGGTGCTGTGGGTGGGACAATGCTGGAGACAGAGTAGTGTCTGCAGATGCTGAATGAGATGAAGTAAACATCTATTGAGTATTTTAACATAAAATTGTTTGATTGTGTTGAATTAAAAACCAAAATGCTGCAGGTCCCTGAGACCCCACAAACACTGAGCTGAGTAACAAAGGAACTATCGAATGTGTTATCTCTGTCCTACCCTGACATTGATGCAGTCCCCATCTGCTTTGACATCAGCAACAAGAGACATGAGACATTTTCTGTTCAAGCTGCAAGTGACTGATCAGCTACATTTTGTGTGGTGGCGTCTGTGTCCGCACCTGAGCAGGAAGGGGGGGGGGGGTTACAGAACATCACACACAGGATCAACCCCTCAAATCTGAGGCATTTTGATTTTTTATTTTTGTTTACGTTTTCGTTTATATTTTCTTGTGTGATTCTCTAAGCTTCTCTGTAGTGTTTCACTTAGTGTAAATTTACAAATATTTTCAATCAGAGATTGGATCTTTGTCAAATTAAGATGGAATTGTTTTGAATTTGTTTT